>CAUYUJ010016157.1:127500-205000 GCA_963575745.1 Prorocentrum cordatum | reverse complement strand
CGAGTGTATATGCTCGGTGGTTGCCTGTCCAGGCGTGCTTGGGGGATCCTCGTAAGAGGGCCTCGTCCAGGGTCAGGTGGCCCCCGATCTTGAAGATGCTGATGGCGCCGTCTCTGTCGTGCAGCGCGTTGTGGATGTCGTGCCAGATGTCAGCATTGGAACCCTGAGTGAAAAGTCCTTGGTGCCGGTTGCCTCGCCATCCTGTTGCTAGCACGTCGGAGTCGGTCCAGAACTGCCAGTCACCCTGTGCACTCGAGATACAGCTGTAGAATGCCAATATTTCTACTATGTTGTTGCTCTGTCTTGGGCCTGGTAAGGGGGGCCTCGCTTGCCGGCTGCGAGGTGGCGCTCTCCGTCGGCCCCCAGGTTGAATCTGACCCATGCCCAGCCGCACCTCACGTACCAGATGTCGCCTGACCGTTCGCCTCCGCTGCCGTCGCCATAGATGACCAATGGTTCTTCGCCTTCTGCTCGAAGTCTGTGGTCGCCTATAGCTTCACCTATGCACGTCTCGCTGGCAGGAGTGGAGCAGGGGCCTGGGCAGGTCCACTTCATAGGGGGTGAGGCCTCGGGGCAATAAGCAAGGCGCAGCGTCGGCGCGGGCGTCTGCCCGTCGGATAAGTGACTCGGAGCTCTCGTATGCTTCGTAGTGGTTGCGGCTGCTGCAATCGCCCCAGATGCGGTGGAAATCGGTCTCATCGCGGCCGCATGTGCCTGGTGCGCTTGCAATGCCGATGTCCTTCTTCCGTTTAGCTGTCCAAATACCCGCGCAAGCCGTAGCCAGAAGAGCTCCGTGTTCTGCGTGTTGTCCCTGGTGGAAGAATGACTGAAACCGTCTCTCGAGGTCAGTGTTGTCGCTGCCGTGCTCGCAACCTGTTCCGTTGTAGTGTCGCGCTGCCTGTTGCCGGAGTTGCAATCGGATGTGCGTCTCCAGGGTGTCGATTAGCTCGATGGGGTCGCCCATCTGACTGTCGTCGGTGAACTCCTAAGTGCTCCCGTGAGCGTCTGTCCAAGAATCTGCCCTCCATGCCGGTCGTATGCCCTGGCGTAAGTCGGGTCTCTTCGCCCACGTGTCGAACCAGAGTCGCACCTGTGTCGTGGGTATGCTGAGAGCTGGGTCGCGCCCCTCCAGGTCGAGTAGGGTGGTCGAGCAGCGCCCCGCCCAAGGCCGTCGCAGGGCCTTGGCGTGCGTGTGCCCAGTGCAGTGTTTCTGCTGGTGATGCTCTGTAGATCTTGCGTGCGTAGGTTGTTGATGGCACTGGGCCCGCGTTGATGACCTGCCGTCGTTGTCTGATTGGTAGCGGGCGTAGCTTACGTCCAGTGGCTGCAAATCGTCGCGCTGCCAGCCGCCGCCGCTGCTGATGCGCGCCCATGTTTGTCGCGCCCCCCCCCCCCCCCCCTGTCGATCCAGAGGCCCCTGCCCTCGATGGCCTTGGAAATGTGCTCTCCCAGGTCGCGGAGTCTGGCGATGGCCCCGTTGGAAGCGGGGGGTGAGCTGGAGAACAGTATGGCCTTTTTCGACATCGCCAGGTGCTGCTTGCTGAGCTCAGCGAAGACGCTACGCGTGGCTGCGACCAGCTGGTGGGCGATGCTGTTGTTGGCCCCCGCGCACTTGATGCTGATGTCGCCGAACCCAGCTCGCCGCATGCAAACTAGCCCTGTGGTGGTGAGGCCCTCTAACACCACATGCACCACAGCGCGCGCTAAGCTACTGGAGTGTCGCGACCCTGCCAGTGGCGAGCGTCGGGCGTGGCCAGGGAGGCTGCAGGCCCCATCCATTTGTAGGATGATCGCCGCCGCGTGCGCCTGCATCGCCATGGCCAGGATGCGCGGAGGAATGTTGCATTGTTCGGCAGACGTGCTGATCCCGTGGAGGAGTAGCGAATCGTAGAAGCCCTGAAGGACCGCAAAGCTGGAGGCGTGGGCGACGTCGAGCACGTGCGCTACCTCGTCCGAGATCGTCCTGCACAGCGCTTCTCGTAGGCAAGAGTTGCCTGCAACCGCCGCGTCCCATTCGCATTCCATGAATGGCACGCGCTGTCGTATCTGGAACCTGTTGAGGAGCCCCCAGCACCTGTAGACACATGTGAGTAAAGCCAAGGCGCGGTCGCCTTTTGCCTTCTGTTGTAGCATGACCAGTGCGAGCATGCATTGCCATGGAAATCCGACATGGACCTCGCAAAGGTTGAAGGTCGACCAGGGCCCGGCGCCCAGACGGGGGCAGGCGTCATGCGTCCGTCATTGCCATCTGGTCAGGTCCCCGTCCTTTGCCCGCTTCGCCCTGCAGTGCTCTGTCGAGGTCCTCGAGTGCCCAGGCTGGCGTGTCGGACTCGTCGTGCGCCCTGGCGTGCAAGCAAGTCTTTGATATCGTCTGTGGTGGTGGCCGAGGTGGCCCAGAGCTGTGCGAACTGTTCTGCTTTGGCGTCGGTGGTGTTTGTGCTGGTGCTGTGCTTGTGCCCGTGGGCTCGCGATGCGATGGGCGGCCCCTGGCGTCGCGGCGTTCGTCTCGCATGCCCGCTGCGCGTAGTCGCAGCTGCTGGCCTTTATGCTCCTGTGGAGTATTCATTGATGCTCCTTCTCGGTCTGTGCTGCCAGGCGTTTGATGCCGTCGTGGTCGGGGACAGTGATGTCGAGGAGTCGTTCCATCCAGAGAAGTCGGTGTCGTGCTGCCTGTGGAGATTCACGCTGCCCTGCCGGCGAAATACCTAGGCGCGCTAGCCGTCTGCAGCTGTCGGCGATGGCTCGTCCCTGCACCTTCCCATTCTTTCTGTCCAGCAGGGCGTCGCAGCGTTGCAATGTCGTAGCGAGTCGCACCCGCCCAGTCTGCAAAACCGCTGGTGTAGTGGTGTCTTCTGAACCCTGTGCTCGTTTGCTTGACCCACTTATGCTGGCATCCTTGCCCCCTGCCCAGGCAGCGCTGTCGGTCTTCCCCGTTGATGTCGTAGGCGTCGCAGAACAAAAATCTCCAGCGCGCGCGCGGAATTGGCGTGGGCCTGTCCCCGTAGGTCGGCGGCTGCAGGGTCGACGCGGTAGCTGAGGCTCTCCCGCGCGTAGTCGGGTGGGCTCGCTGGTGTCGGCGGTGACTGGGATGCCAGACGTACCCAGTCCGCTTCCAGCATAATAGTGACCACTGTGGTGCAGGCGGTCTGTGTCGCGTCAAAACTCCCACCGAAAGGATTGTGCTGCGCCGTCGGGCAGCTAAACTTTTCGCATCCACCGCTGTGCCGCGCAGTCGGGCAAATAACATTTTCACCGAATGGGTTGCGCCGCGCCGTCGGGCAGATCAAATTCTCACCGGGGGGGGGGGCGCGCCGTCGGGCAAATAGAATGATCGCATCCGCCGTCCTTGCAGGTAGGGGTGTCGATGCAACCGGTGCCAGTCGCCTCGGTGGAGTGCTGCTGTCGCGTTGCAGCCTGTCTTCAGCGGTCGCGGTTGCGTGGTCTGGGTGTTCTGGCTCAGGTGGGAGCTCTCCGTGACGTCGGCGATGTCGGGGTCGTCGTCGAGGCGTCCGAAGGGGTCCTCTTCCTTAGGTGGAGAGGCCGAAGGCGCGGGGGTGGATGTCCACCCGTGCGGCGTTAGAGTTTCTGGCGTCGAGTAAGTCGCCCTCGCTGTCCAGTTCTGGCAAGGTGCCTCCAGCTGGCTGTCGAGGTGGCCGCGGTGGTCGGACGGGCGTCCGCGCTGCTGCTGCTGCTGCTGCTGCTTCTTGGAGTTTCCGCTGTCTCTTCCTGTCGGGGCTTGGCTGCTTCTTGGGTTTGCGAGGGTGGGCCAAATTGGTTGGAGGCTGCAGCTGTCGCGTCCAACAATCCTTCGCCTTTCCGCGGAGTCGAAGTCGTAACCCCAGGTGTGGCGTCCAGGGAACGTCGGCGATAGCGGCGACGCTGTGGAAATGGGGTAGCGCGTTGCGGCTGCGCAGCGCGTAGTCGATGATGGATGGGGTTGGAGCATTTCCTATGGCGCGCGCGAAGCCGTCGTCTGGGAAACTGGCGACAGCGGCGGCCCCCAGCGCCTCGGGCCGGCCAGATTTCCAGAACGCCGCAGGTGACGCGTTGAAGTCTCCCTCGAGAATCCAAGGGCGAGAGGTAGTCCGCAAGAAACTGCCCAAACTGCTGAGCTTTCTCGCGTTGTTGCCCGAACGCAACGGGTCACCGTTGCCCAAGTAGATCGAATTCACTAGGGTGCTGTACCCGCGCATGTGCCAAAGCATCGGGATCCAGACGTAGAACTCCGAGCTGCCCACAGTGGTGGAGGATGTCGAAGCTGAAGTCCAGCCATGTGCCGCCATGACGCGGCATGTGGTTGCCTGAAAGTGGCCGCGGGTTCCCACGTGCACCCATGCGCGCCCCGCGCCGAGGTGGGAGATTGCGTGGCCGCCGAGAAGCAGGTCTTGAGCCCCTTCGCGCCCAGCTCCCGCTGCGCGTCTGCCACGGCGTCGAGGCCGATGTGGGCATCCTGGAATACGTAGCCGTGGCAGGCGTCGCGCTCCGCGCTCCAAGGACTTGTTCAACCACTTGCGCGCCTTGGGCCCCGACTGCGTAATACTGCCGCAAAGAATGTCCCAAAAGCTCGCCGCTGCGGTCTTCTGGCGACCAGGGCGCGGGCGTCGCGCCGACGGAACTGCCGCCGAGGAGGTCCCCCTGCCTTTCCCCTTGGCCGCCGTCGCCTTGAAGGGGGATGGGGGGGGGGGGGGGGATGGAGGGGAAGGGGGGGGGGGGGGGGGGGGGGGGGGGGGGGGAGGAGGAGGAGGAGGGGAAGGAGGGGGAGGAGTGGGTTGTGGGGGCAGGAGGAGTAGTAGGAGGTTCAAGGACCACCCCTCTTCACCGCCGAATGAAGACGGGGTGGGTTCAAAATCGAAAGCCTTTCGAGGTTAGATTTCGTCGCGTCAATGCAACGACTCACTGCTTCGGCCCCGCAGTTTGCATTGTTATCCGCCGGCCCCCTTGCGGGGCCACCAGGCTGTAGGCCCGTGATTCGCAGTTTCCTGTGCCAGTCGTAGGTTGTTGTTTCCAGTGTTGCAGTTCTGCTCCTTGCTGGTTACTGCAACTAGTTGACTTAGTGCTGGTTACTGCAACTAGTTGATTGACCGCGCGAGGGGGGGAGGCCCAAACCGGCTTTGTAGCGCCCCCTGGGCGCGTTGTCTGAATTGCTGGGGGGGGGGGGGCTCGAAATCGACACCCCTCGCGCAGATCCGCGGGGTCAGGGTCCCAAAAACACAGAAGATTTGCAACATTTCTGAAATTCGGTGCCACCCCTCGCGCAGACCCGCGGGGTCAGGGTCCAAAAACACATGGGATTTGCAACCTTTCTGAAATTCGGTACCACCCCTCACGCAGATCGGCGGGGTCAGGGTCCAAAAACATACGGGATTTGCCACATTTCTGAAATCCGGTGCCACCTCTCACGCAGATCCGCGGGGTCAGGGTCAAAAAAACACATGGGATTTGCAACCTTTCTGAAATTCGGTGCCACCCCTCACGCAGATCCGCGGGGCCAGGGTCCAAAAACATACGGGATTTGCAACATTTCTGAAATTCGGTGTCAACTCTCACGCAGATCCGCGGGGTCAGGGTCCAAAAACACATGGGATTTGCAACATTTCTGAAATTCGGTGCCACCCCTCACGCACATCCATCGCAAGGCGTGGCAACCCAAACTGCGAGTACCCCCTCGGCCCTTTAATCCCAAGGTGTGGTAACCAAGCTCGTAAACCATACACGTCTTACCAATCGCCCTGTGTGGTAACCCCTCTTGTGATCAGTTGGTTTTGCCGATTGCGAATCGGCCTCGCACGAAGTCCCGACACTGCTGCACGACAGCGCCAAAGCCTCATGACTTAGCTCTTCCATGGCCCATTCTCCGAGAGAGGGGGCCGGCGGCAGGGGGCGAAGCCCCTGCGGATATATATATATATATATATATATACACCTCTGTCCATTCTACATTGGCCCAGTGACACTGCGAAGCAGACGTGAATAGTTTTTCCAACATGCATCAGGCGAGCACTGCAAAACATTCCTTCCGAAGCTTGCATATCGATTGCAAAAAAACGCTGAGGAAAATGCAAAGGCCTTAGCACAACTGCACCCCGAGGGAGGGTGAAACAGGGAGGGAGACTTGAGCGAGATGGTTACAGACCAGCAAGCGGGCCACACCGAATTGAGAGATATAACAATCAAAGATTATAAACACCTCTGTCCATTCTACATTGGCCCAGTGACACTGCGAAGCAGACGTGAATAGTTTTTCCAACATGCATCAGGCGAGCACTGCAAAACATTCCTTCCGAAGCTTGCATATCGATTGCAAAAAACGCTGAGGAAAATGCAAAGGCCTTAGCACAACTGCACCCATACCGACATTGATTACTGGAGGGCCTCTTGGAAACACTGAAAAATGGAGGCCTCCGCTGCTGCAGCTCGTCTTGCGAGCTCTGGCGGGAGGCGAGCAGCCTGAAGCAAGAGGCGGCCGCTCTTCTCATATCGTTTCACAGACTTGGGATGAGCCCACCTGCCACGCTTCTGCACCATGCTCAGGCTGCGAGCGCCTGTCAGAACATCATGGGATGGCGCCGAGTGGCGTGCAACGTGCGGCGTCAGATGGCCAGTCTTACCCAAGACCGACCGGCTGTACTTTCTAAAAAGAGCCTCATACTTGGCCAAGGACAGGTTCGGGAACACCAGGTCCTCTGGGCGCGAGCTCGACGAGCGCCGCCGGGCCCACATCTCGAGGACAGAGCCGACCCAGTCTCGGCCCGGCGAGTTGAGCACCACGGTGTCGTCGCACTCGCCTGTCTTGGTGGTCTCACCAAGGTCTGAGTTGCCGATAACAACGGCCCAGCGGCCTCGGGCTAGACGCGACGATGATGACGAAGGGCGAACCACCGAGCACCACCGTAGGTCGCAGATCTCTGAGGGTCTCAGGTAGGCGTCCAGCTGGATGGCTAAGGCTACTGCGGCTCCGATGTGCTTGTCTTTCATAAAGACTGTCATGAACAGGAAGAAAACTGACAGCGGCCATGGGTGGCGAGACGAGCCAGGAAATCTTCTGGTCCAGCCTTTCATAGCCTCCCTGGCCATCATGAGGCGGGCAGACTTGGCGATGTCAGAGCGCGGGAAGAAAGTCAGGTAGCCCCAGAGAGCATAGCGGCCCTCGGCTGGGTGTCTTGCATCACTCATCAGCTTGTCAAAATACTTGCACATTAATTGGTCAATCTTGGACTCGGGTGCCTCCCTCAGGTCCTCATCACCTCGCGTGGCCCAGTCGAAGAAGTCACGAACTGCGGCGCCATACCGCTCCAAGGAGATCGCGGTGACGGAACCAAAACGGGCCACGCCTCCATCAGCAGGGACAGAGGCGCGGGGCCCGAAGTTGAACGTGTGACCCTTGATGGACTCCACGAACTTAGAGGCGCGGCAGCGACGGCCAGCGACCTTTCGGACCTCTCTTGGCGCGGGCCGCCTGCTTTCGAGCCGCCTCGAGGTTGGAGTCCTGGCCAAAGACGATGAACGGCCGGAGGTGGTCGCACCGGCTCTCGAGGGCGTCTGGGTCGGCGGCTGCAGAGAGCCCGAGGTCAGGCTCCGCTTGGAGCCGCTGCCGAGCCGGCCTGAGGCGCTCTCGGGCACGCGAAGCTGGCCGCTGCGAAGCATCCCGGAGCTGCGCCTCCAGGTCTCCGCCGTCAGCAGCGTCCAGGTCGCCGCGGGCGCCGGCAGGCGCGGTCAGAGCGGCCGCCTGAGCCCATGCCTTGCAGAGCCTGCGGGGGTAGGCTCCCGCTCCAGCGGTCCGATTGCGTCTGACCCGAGCCCCAGATGGCAACGTAACTGTCTCGAAACCCCTGAGCTCCACGTGCGTGTGGTCTCTGGAGCACTCTGAGCTCAGGGACGACAGGGCGAAGAAATTCGTGAGGATCTTAGTCCGCTTCAAGTGCGGGGCCCCATAGCTGCAGTGCACGAGAAAAATCTGAATCACGTCGGGAAGGTTGGTGAGCTCTCGAACGGGGTCAAAATCCCAGAGCCTCGAGGTCCTCGGGTTCTCAATACTCCAGAAAACTCCGTGTCTTGAACACTCGTAGGCAACACGACAGCTGAATAAAGCCAGAGCCACACCAATACGTTCCTTGTGTCGGGCTCTCTCGAGGTTGACCATACCGTGGCGAGCCCTAGACCAAATACAGCAGGGGGTACCCATATGTACATACCAGAACAGCCCTTTTCGAATACCCTGTAAGATAACGAGCTGCACCACAGGATCCAGGAGGTCATAGTGGGCCCCGTCCTTGATGTCCATCCCGGGGAAGGTCTTCAGGCCGAGCTCCTTGAAGGCCTCCGAGAGCCCGCCCTCGCCCGAGAACAATTCCAGGAAGCCCTGGCCTCGCTGGGCCCGCCTCAGAAGTTGAGCATGCCCAAGACGCAGAGGGGGTGCGGCGGCTTGGCTGGTCACCGAAGGTGTTGTGGTGGAAGACGGGCAAGAAGACCGATGAATTGTTTCAGCGTGCGGCCCGCAACTCTGCACTTCTGGCTGTGTGTCACACTCGGCGCCGGCGGACGGATGCCCTGCGAGGCCGAGACCAGGAGGCAGCGAGCCCACTCCCACCACAGTGCTCAAGGGAGAGGGAGAAGTAGAAATTGTTGAGGCTTCGTCGTGAATATGTTTATGATGACCTTTGTCGGGAGAGGAGTGTTCAAACCGACGCGAAGGGGCGTCGGCCACATTGTACTTCGTGTTGACATATCGAAGTCTCCATCGCACCCTACACCCTATCGTGTAGGCCGCCGCGCGCCGGCACTGTGCGTTCAGAGCTGCTGAGCGGCTAGACCGCCCTTTCTCCAGGCAGCCAACACAAACCATGGAGTCGACGATAGAAACCAAGCGGCGTCCGCAGTTGCTGCGGACGCGACAGGCATGGCGAAGGCCCATCACAGCAGCTCGGGTCTCCTTCACATTGATGTGCTCGCTCGGCCAGCGCCACCTCTTCGCCGCCACCAGGCGGAAGCCCTCGGGTTCGCACCACGCGGCCGGGAGCGGTGGCGCAAGAGGTCCGGGCTGCGGTGGCGGGACCTCCAGATCGCCCTCACGCCAAGAGGCGTGGCACTCCCGGCGGCGGCGGCGAGGCTGGTGGGCCCCCGCCGACGGCGAGCCTTCCTCCGCCCGGCGCTGCAGCCACTGGCCGAAGGCGGTCGCGGGCGCCGTGCCGCTGCAAGGCGAGGAAGACTGACAGCGAGGCTCGATCTCATAGTCCAGGGACCGGTCGATCACGTCGCCGTACCCCCCCATGTCGGCAACATCAGTCGGAGGCACAAGACCCACGCGCGGCCCTCGGAGGTGCTGCTTGAAGCTCCACTTCTCCTTCCAGCGGAAGGCCGAGCGCAGGTCGCCGAGCGAGGCCCTCTTGTACATGAGCCCGTACCCGTGGTCGGCGGAGTCGCTGGCGTACACGTGCGGCACGTAGGGCGCTGTCAGGTCGACCTCCGCGAGCCAGACCAGCCCGACCACGATGCGCATCTCCTGTCTGACCTCGCTAGGCAAGACAGTCCGCATGCCCCAGGCCTCCTCCGCGAACCGGTAGACGGCGGACAGCGCCGCGTAGCCTGGACGGGCCAGCATCAGCAGGGAGACCGCGTGGCCCAACCAGACCTCCATGTGTTCACCTCGCATCTTGCCCCGGGCCAGCAGCGCCCGGGTGGCCAGGTCGAACCTCCAGACTCGGGAGGCCTTGTTGCGCAGGCGCCCTTGCTTCAGATCAAGCTCGATCCCCACCGTCTCCAGATGGGTGACGACGTCGGGGTACGACCAAGTGATGGGGAGACCACAGCGCTCCGCCTCGTCGCGAAGGGCGGCACTGGCCTCACGGGCCACAGCGGCAGTCTTACCCAAGACGGTGATGTTGTCAACGTAGACGCTGCCCATGACCCCGGACTCGTTGAGGTCAGGCGCTGGGAGGTGCTCCCTCACCATGGCCGGCTCCAGAGTCGAGCAAGGCCGAAGGGCGCGGGAGGTCATAGCTGATACAGCCTCCTGAGCGAAAAACAAGGCCCAATACCAGCCCATGCACATGGCGCGCATGCACGGGCACAGCACGACGTCGTCAGTCGCCGCAACCATCCTGTGGAGATCTGGGTCCCAATAAGAGCCAATGTTGATGCCGTAGGTGTCCCTGATAGTGGCAGCGGGCAGCGGGTCGTCGAAACCGAACCACTCAGCCAGCCCGTCTATTGAAAAGTTATAGAAGCAATCCTCGACGTCCGCCTCGTTCCCGTGGGGGTCCCAGCCGACGACGCTGCCGACGCCGCCGAAGGAGCCGTTCCCGTCGGAGAAGTCGAGGTCCGCGAGGGCGCCTGCCGACCCAAGGCGAGTGGTCGGAGGCGGACGGTGGCAGGCGTCGGCCTGCCTCGCATCAACTATCATTCTGATCTCGCCAGGCTTCTTTTTCTTCACAAAAAATAAGGCGGCTCGAGCGCGAAGACGGGGCCTGAACGTGATGAGCCCCAGCTCGTACAGCACTCGGAACAGCCTCCATCGCTCCAGTCGGCTAGAACGAAGCACTGGATCCCAGTAGTGCTTGATGGGATCAGTTGTCTGACGTGTGAACTCCATCTCCCCCTCATCCTTCTCTATGTACTGCGCTGGGTTCCGAATCATCTCCCCAGCCAACGGAGGAAGGAAGTTGGCCACAGACCGCGGCCGGGCGCGTCCCTTGGCAACCTTGAGCTTTGTCAGGTCGAACGGCGCTAGGTGCTTCGGCTCCTGGCTATACAGGTCCTTCGAGGCCAGCAGCTCGCGCGCGGCCCCCTCGGCTGTGAGGCCTGGCGGGGGGGGCCCCACGGCGTCGACGCGCTCCACGATGCTGTCCAGAATCCAGTCCTGAACGGCGGTAGGGGCCCGAGCTGGCTGACGAGCCTGAAATACTGAATCTGAATTCGGCTGAGCAGCAGCGAGGTGGTTGAGCGAAGCCCGTGCCAAAGAAGCCCGCCGTTGCTGCTCGTAGTTGCCACCCATCTTGCTGAGCTGGGATGGCGAAAACTGCGGCAAGGGGAAGGGATCCCCATGCCTCCGTCTTGAAGGCCTCCACCTGGTAGGTTGTCCCCGATCTTGGGTGACCGCGCCGGGCCGAGCTCGGGGTTCAGACTCGGCCCGGAAAGCCTCGGTCACCCCGAGCCTCCCTGCTCCTGGTCGTCCCTGCCGCCCTTGCCGCGGCCACGCCCGCGGCCGCGCCCGCCTCTCTTGCTGGGGTCCACCGAGGTGCGGGCAGCTTGCAGGGCGCGCTGCTCCTCGTTCCAGAGGCGAGTCTGCTTGTAGATCGAGGCGCGCTCCTTCAAGCGGGCAGTGACCCACTCTGTGAATCTGTCCGTGCTGGCCTGGCCCTGCTCCGAGACCGGAGCGTGCAGCACAATGTCGAGCCCGCCGTAGTCTGGGTGACGAGGGTTGCGTGAAACGGCCGTCTCGTCCTGACAGATCCTGCGCATGGCGAGCTCGAAGCTCATCAGGTTGGAGACGTCCAACTGATCGACTTGGATGGCCAGCCGTACGATCTCGCACATCACGAAGTGGATGTGGGCCACAGCTGTGCCCTCTCCGACGCCCGAGCGTCGCATCCACTGGCTATGGTAGGTGGTCAGGTCGCCCGGCCCATCCCGAACAGAAACAAGCCACTCCTTTGCGATCCGAGGTCCAGGCATGTTCCAGTCCTCGAACGAGGTCTCCCTCATCATGGAGACGCCCTCGGTGAGAGTGAGATGGCGACGACCTGAGGCGTCGCGGTGATCACCCAGCACGCGTAGGTCACCCGCTCCAGCTTCACGTTCGGCCTTCCACTTCTCGATCTTCGCGCGATCCGCCTCGATCTTCTCCACGAAGACCTCCAGGCCGTTGACTAGAGCGACCCCCTTGGTCTGCCCCAGCGTGGCCTGCTCCACCTCCTGGTCGGTCAGGGTCTGCGCGAAGCGGAGGTGGCCCGCCTCTGAGATCACCCAGGCAAAATGCTCGATCTCCATGTCGGCGTCGCCGTCTCCCAAAATTGCTGCCTGCACCGCCGCCTGCCTCTTCAGAGCTAGGATGTCTGCCCGCGGCACAGGGTCGAAGCCGTAGACCTGCGCACGAATGTTGGCGGGGAACATAGCATTGCGATCCAAAACCTTATGTCGCTGCTCCAAAAGATTGTGACGAACGAGTTCTAAGTCGGGAGTGGCAGCGATCCAAATCCCTGGTGCTATCTTTTTGACCAAAATGCGCTGGTGCCAGAAAAGCCCTCCTGCGTCATCTGGATAGTGCACCAGAACCTGGGGTTCTGGAATGTCCAACGTATCCATCTCGAATACTCTTAGGCGTAGCTGGTGCTAACGGCGCCGATGCAGGTGAAGATGTCGAAGGAGATCGCGAAAGGGCCTTCAGAGCCCGCGTGGTCAGTCCACGCAGCACGAAGATGAAGAGGATGATGGCCCAGCCCACCAACACGCCGATGACCGCGCCCACGGCCAGCCAGTAGCTCCACGGGCAGTCAGGCACAGCCGCCTCCGCCGGGCACCGTGCCGGGCTCTCTGCCGGCGCCGCCTGCGGCCCGCAGACGCAGGACGGGCAGGCGGGGCACGATGGGCAGGACCCACACGTGAGCGATGGCGCCGTCGGGCAAGGAGGGGCTGTCGGGCAGGTCGGAGCCGCTGGGCACCGACCGAGGTACGCTAGCAGACCGTTGGCAGCGAGGTCCTGGAGACGCTGCTGCCACATCGGCCCTCAAGACTTGAGCGAGATGGTTACAGACCAGCAAGCGGGCCACACCGAATTGAGAGATATAACAATCAAAGATTATATATATATAGCGCAACCAGGCGGACGATGGATGCCAGACAATTTTATGAGAACTCCGACCGCAGGCGACATCAGCCATCCATCCCGGGCCTCAAGGCCTAGGGCGAGACGCGGGATCACAAGCCAGATGACAGCATAGGAGATCCCCAGACAGCGCAGCACAAAGGATGCAAGCGACAGGGAGGGGGGGAGGGAGGGAGGGAGAGCTTGAGCCGCGAGCCACGGATAGCACACGGGACTGTAAAATCTCACATGCGGCATCCTTGCGGCCAGACCCTCCTGTGCTTACAGAAAATCATACAGCACAACCAGGCGGACGATGGATGCCAGACAATTTTATGAGAACTCCGACCGCAAGCGACATCAGCCATCCATCCCGGGCCCCAAGGCCTAGGGCGAGACACGGGATCACAGGCCAGATGACAGTATAGGAGATCCCCCGAATCCCGCAGGACTGACTGGGCCACCAAGGCCGAATCAAAAGTCAAACTTAAACGAAACACAGTGGTCGCCCAAAGCCCCCACGACGCACCAACAGGCAACAGTGTCAGCACCCCCCCAGGAGGATCGGTACCAGCGGCAAGCCGACCATCAGGGAAGCACACGACGCTGCTACCTGCCAGGCAGCTAGACATCGAGTCCAGAGGCGAGGGCCCGCAAACGACGAAGAGACATTCGCATTGACCCATTGATCATTAGTTTCGCAACGGACTGGGCCAATCTCGGCGGATACGAGGCTGCTAAGGCGGTCCAGTTCTTGCCGCCAGGAGCCTTCCCAGTCAAGACAATGTGTGGCTTCTGGGTCCTACTGCACCGGCCGTGGCGACACTTGCATTTCTTCTGGAGTGAGTGGAGAGAGGGAGGAAGCCAGGCAGAGATACGAGTGGGCTTCATCCATCGGGTGCCATATTGACACATGTGAAAGACAACTGACTGATGCATGTTTCTGGCACAGCTGCAGCATGCGGGGCGCAGACCAAAGCTGGGGCAGAGCTGGGTTCTCGATGTATGCTGGAACACAGCACTTGATGCACAAATCAACTATTCGGCAACTGAATGTAAGGGTGGCATTCCATGCCGCTAGCCGTCCTTGTTCGGCCTGTGAGAGTAGAGCGGCAGGGGTGCCCATCGGGTGGTCGCGCGAGCGAAGTGGATGACGGAGGGCCCTGCTCCAAGACGTGCAAGGGGTTCCCAAGAACACCCCCGAGACACATCCACTAGAAATCCACCCCCCAACAAGTTTGATGAAAACAGGGTGCAGGTGATCCTCACCAGCCGAGTTTTTAAAATCAAAGTCAAGGGCAGAGACGCCCAGGCCCCGAAGGGCCTTCGACAAGGGCCCAGACCCGGCAAACAACTCAAGAAACAAACGATACTGAGACGGATTATGGGACCCTTTCCCCTATTTAACTCCCCCTTAAATCGGCGCTGCAGGTGGGCTCGAATTTTAGAGGCGCTGAGGGAGGAAGAAGGTCTCACTGGTGGCTTCTGTGATCTCCTGATGGGCGCAGCCTTCGGGCCGCTCGCACCGCCGGCACACACGTCGCTGGGATGAGGTGACTGACGCTGGCCTCCAGGGTCCCGCCTGCCATGGCCACCGCCCAGAAATGTTCCATCATGAGATGTCCGAGACGAAACGCGTCGCCGTGCACCGAACTGATCTCCGACAACAGCTGTGTCTCCTTGCAGTAACGTTTCAAACTCTTCACGGATGCCCACCTGCCTCGAAACTGCGCCTGGAACGCGTCCCTTCGGCGACTGAGCAAATCGTCCGACGCACCCCCGTGGCGGAGGCAGTGCAGGTGGTCCGAGACCTGGGGGAGGCCCAGGAGGCTGAGGCAGCGGCTGTACTTCGGCCTCAAGGCCCCGACCGCGAACGACCACAGGCAGGCGTCGGCGTTCGTCGTCGATCGGAGGTACTCCAGGGCTGGCGCCAACCACGGGTCCGTGTCGATCAACATGCTCTCGTCGTGGAGACCCGTCTTCCCGGGAATCAGCGATCCCACGTCGTGAAGCAGTAGTCCCCAATGTCGATATGGTGCCCCCGCCGCAGGCGAGGGTGGGATGAGGTTGCGGCCCTTCAACCTGAACGTCTCGCCGGGCCTCAGGTAGGCAACGAACGACAGCGCGACCCAGACCGCCATCCAGGGCGAACCCGCCTCCACCAGCAGCAGGCACACGGCCATGGCAACCGCCTTCGGCAATGGCAGCCGTGTCCCCGCAGGCACTCTCCGCTTCCAAGAGATCGAGGCGCGGGCAGCCCTCGGCCACTGCAACTTCCACTGCCCCCGCAAGCTCGGGTAGAGATGCGCGAGGCTGGCCGGCAGCTGCGAGCCGTGGTCGGACGACGCGCCGCGGTGAAAGCAATCGTCCATGTATTGGGCTAGGATCACATCCATCTCCTCGACGTTGCGCCAGTCCAAGCCCCGCTCGGTGCAGAACTCCAGGAAGGCCGTCGAAGTTCTCTTGTAGAGGGCCTCCGTCACTGGGCGGATCGCAATCTGCTCGAGAACCGTGAGGGGCCCCAAGGGCTCCCGCTCCGCGGTCAGGCGCTGGGCGGCGGCAACGCGCGTCTCGCGCTGTGCCCTGGCCCGCTCCTTTGCCCTCCCAGGCGCGGCCCGCGGCATCGCCCTCGGGCGGCAGGCGGCGCGCCGCGCGGGAGCCTGAGAACCATCCGAGATGGCCGCGGGAAAGGCGATCTGACGGGTTCCTCTCACTGGGGATCCAGCGAACGTGCAGGCGACATCCTGAAGCCAATGACAACGAGGCCAACTTCAACATGACTGACTGGAGGTGAACTGATTTCGCTCGGCCCTTGCAGCAGGCCAAGGCCAGGCACATGTCATCGACGAGGGCAACCACTCGCCGCCCCACGGCAGCACCTGCGCGCAGGATGTGCTCGTAGGCCAACACGAGGGCCCCACCCTCTAACTGCATGATATCGGCGTCGTAGCCCACCCGAACGGCCAAGACATCCTTCCAATCCTGGGGCCTCATGACGTCCGCGGGGATCTCCTCGAAGAGCAGGGGTTCCACGTCCAAGAACCCACGGGGCAAGTGGTCGGGCGGGCGGGCGGCAGCCTCCGCGTAGATGACGCCCCGAGAGTCCTCGAAGTCCCCAGGCTCCCGAAGTGCATTGAGGCGAGCCTTCTCCGCGCCCTCCACACGATATCTCACTCTCTCGCTTACTCTGCCAATCTCTGCAACCTGGTCTTCTGAAAGTGAACGATGGCAAACTCCAAGACCGAACTCTGAAGCGTCCGAGGCACAAATCTGCGGATGCCACCCTGCACGCATATCCGTCGTGAGGAGAAAAAGAATAGCAACAATCCTACGAAGCTCTAACGCCACCTGAGGCCAGAGGGGGGTCACCACATCCTTTGCCGTCTCAATGAACGCGTGACGCGCACTCAGGATGGCAAAGGCTTCGCGACGGGCCATCGAGGACCACGCGATGTGGCCAACAATCACTCTGAGCAAAACACCGCTGGCAGAACCCCTGGCCAAAAGGCGCTGGCAGAGCACCGCTGGCAGAACCGATGGCGAAGCGCAGGCGCCAGAGATTCCGAGGCTTCGCAGACAACCAGCGGCCGGCGACGAGGGAGAGCCCGAGAAAGGTCGAATCCCTAGACGGCTCACAAACTTCATGAACGAGGAGACCTACAGATCTGAGCCTAACGCTAATCTGGTCAAAGGCTGTCTTCACATTTTTCTGAGACTGGCCTAGCACGAGAAAATTATCTACATAGCCCGCAGCAGCCGTGTCATCGGCTGTCCTAAACGCGACGCCGGGCCCCCCGTCAGAAATGACGCGACTCGGGCTGAAGCCCGCCTCGTGGACAGCGTTTCGCATCGCAGCCTGACGAAAATGAAGAGCCCAAGAGAAGCCCATAGGCATCACAGTTATGCACGGAAGGAGGGCCTGTCCCGACATCTGAGGAACACCCTCCAGACCAAAAGACATGAGTAAACCCGAATCGATGGGTGGCAAAGAGAACCATTCTATCATGTCGGCTGGAACGCGCATGTGATAAAAAGGCACGCTGAACATCACCTGAGGCAGCAAGACAAGGGCCACCTTTCGATTCGATGGCAGAGAGAGCGGAAGCCGAAGGGAGACGAGTAGAGGGAGGGGAGTTGAAATAACAATTGGTAACTCTAGCGTCGAAAATGAGACGTACTTGATCGGACTTTTTAGCCGCACAGAACACTCCAAGAAGGCCCTTCCTGCCCCGCGCAGGCTGAAAGCTCAACATCCCACGCCGGGCCAGGCAGGCCAGAAAGTCAGCGTAAGTAGAGGGGGAGTGAGCGAGAACAGGGTCGATATAAGCTCCTTTGGGACAGGCCTCCTGCACCAAAACCTGGGCCTCAGATGCTGGCCTCAGCATGTGCGATCTCCAATCCTTAAGCCAGAGGAATCGGCCCGCGAGAGCAAGCGGCGTAGGTCAACAGGGACCGCGCCCTCATCAGGCCACGCAACGAGGTCACGCGAGTAAGGACGGGTGGGGCCCGCGTCCCCATACAACGAATGGTTGCTCAGAAGCTCGCTGAGGGCTCCCTGAGCACATCCCGCTTCGCTGGGAGGAGGGCCCAGACGACAGCTACAATCACCGAAGCGATCGAGCACTCTTTTCTGAGCAAGAGAAGCGGGGGCTGGCGCAGCCTCCTTATGTCCTGACATCTGGTTGAGGGCCTTCGCAGCATCGTTAGCCCAACTGACTGAATGCTGGAGGCGAAGGCGGCGACGGCGCACGGCCCTGCAGACACTCGCTGGAGCGTCGGAGCGGGGGCCGAGGAGAGGAAGCGGGAAGACATCTCTCTGCCGAGTCGCCAACAGAACGGGGATTCAAAAAGTCGATCGAGCCCGGGCCCCCAACTCCCGAGCTCGGGGGTAAATCACGTCCCATCGCCGGGCCCTGTGCCATCCTTGCCGCCTTTCTTGGCGCCTTTCTTGGCCAGGGCCCGCTCCTCTCGCGCCTTGCGGCGCTCCTTGGCGATCTGGTACTCCTTCGAGAGTTGATCCTTCACGAAATCGGCCAGCTGGGGACTCACGCACACGCGCCCTCGAATCATGTCCGTCCCCATGTACAGATGGTTGTCGGCCACACTGTCCGACCCCCCAGCCAGCCTATCACGGTATCGTTCTTCCTGCACTTGAATCGCACGGCACAGCGATTCGGCGCTCGCCAAGTTGGTGACCATGAGCTGATCGTAGAATACCATCTGCTCCAACATCCGACAAGCTCTCTCGTGTTCGTCAACCCCCACATCGGATGATGACAACTTGGCCTCGGTCCGAAATCGCATATGGCGTCCCATGGGGCTTCTTCCATTCTGTTCCATGAACTTCAGCACCCATAGGACGGTCCGTGGGCCTCGAATTGGCCAGTCTGGCCACGCGTCCTCCCGCATCAGCAAGATGGCGTCGCGGAAGGAACGGTGGCGGTTGTGTATGGGGTTGAAGTACAAGGGCACAGAACCCCTGATCCGTTGGTAGAGAGAAGGAGGGATAGATGGATATCTTTCCCTTCCGCACGATCAAGGTCTGAACGATCTATCTCAATACCTGAGCCCAAACGGCCAGGCGCAGGAGAGGTAAGGATAAGGAGTATATAAGAGGGTATTACACGGGTTCCATTCACACCCCCCGTCCCGAATCCCGCCCGTGAGGGCAGGACTCGGGAACAAAGGAAGGGAATCCGTCACCCTTTGACTCCTTTAGTCCTTAAGTCAGGAGGCAGCTGGGCTTAAAGTCAGCGTAGCCACAGCTGCAAAGTGAAGTTAGAAGGAACACCCTGGGTCCCCTTTTCTTCGCCAAGCACACTTTGGCGCCCCCTCGGTGCGCCCCCCAAACCGCTTCGGCACTCGAGGGCGGAGAAGAATGAGACAAGGGTGGGCGGAGAAAGAAGATCTGAGCATTAAAGCAACATGCAAACTGCCTCGCTTTTGCGAGGCAGGTGTTGCCACCAGCTAACAGATTATTCTCGACGCAATCAGGTTTAAACTCTGAAAGAATATGCGTGCTAAGATCGTGTTGACAAACACGATCTTGTAATGAAACACAACTCTTTGTAAAA
The DNA here is from genome assembly GCA_963575745.1 of Prorocentrum cordatum. Lineage (NCBI taxonomy): Eukaryota > Dinophyceae > Prorocentrales > Prorocentraceae > Prorocentrum > Prorocentrum cordatum. The sequence goes on along the minus strand of CAUYUJ010016157.1, from coordinate 186,127 downwards.
ATAAATGTCTGGACAGACGGAATGTCGTGTTGATGAACACGAAAAATGCATGTGTATAAATTTTGTTTGGCGGCTCCCGTTGGCGCTGCTCCTTAGGAGGCTGCCTCGGTTATCGCAAAAAGGTATTTGTGTGTGGCCACTTGTGTCATATAATGAAGTGGCCTAAAAGTATGTAATAGCCACCGCTCAAGGCGAACTTTGCTTATAATGAAGTTCATGCCTTTGAGCGGTGGGCCTTGCGGCCGACTCACTACGCGTTGCCGTTCTTGTAGAACCTGCGGTCTCACATCCTCTGGCCGTTGTACGTCACGTAGCTCGTCGTGAATGTCTCCCAAGCTGTCCTCGGGATCCAGTTGCGAAACCAATCATTGTACTGGATATCCTGGATGTATACGTACTCGTCGTTGTTGATCGCGATGTAGATCCAACAATTGATGTAATAACTCCAGTGCCTGAGACCCCAGTAGCTGTCCTCGAGGTCGTCGCGCCAGTAGGCGGCGTAATCAGATGTACGCGCTCCCTTGGCACGTGGCCCCGCGGGCGTGTAGTCCGTCGCGCCTGAGGCGCTGGACGCAGCAGCGTCGCCAGGGGCAGGGCGCGGCGGCGGCCGCGGATGGCGCGGCTCCATGGCATCATCGGGCTGGTGGGATTGTGTATCGGGATCGGTTCTCATCCCCGTATCAACCCCCCTCTGGTCGGTATGCGACGGATCGAGGGAGCCTAACAACTCGTTGGCAATCGCGGCGAGCTTACGCTGAATGAACTGTTCACGGGTGCCGTCCCTTCTAGGGAGGGCAATCGTGACCAGTCCGCGAGCCTGCCGCGTCTGCCTGTCGAGGCGTCCCTCGTTCAGCCACCATTTCCTCCGACCAGCCTGTCCTGTCCTAATGCTGACGTCGAGGATGTCCCACGCATCACGCATGTCGCCCACGGTCCAGGCCTTCTTGCCGACGTTCACGCGGGCACCTGTCATTTGGTGGTGGATCTTCAGGTCGTTGAGAAAGCGTTGTACGAGATTGGCGAATGGGTAGTGCAGAGGTCTGTCGTCATCGGCTTCGCCCATCAGTCTGCATTCGCACGCAGCAGGGCTACCTGATTCGACCCACTTCTGATACCTCTTCCTGGACGAATTAGCCAATCTCCGAAGCAAATATTTCTCATTGCCTGCGTGTGATCGCGCACCCGTCATAATGACGTGCGCTCCATCCTTCATGTATCTCGCGATCTGGTCCTCGGAGAGCGTCATCTTGATCCAGTTCGTCAGCTTCTGGAGGTACGCGAGATCGCTCTGTACGGCGGTACTCTTACCCGTGGCGCCTACAGCCACGGTATACTGCCAACAGATGTCACAAAGGGTGCCGTCACCTGTGACGATCCCAAGGGACAGATCTCGACCGCAATTCTGACAGAGCGGTATGGAATGCAAGATCGTCTCTGGGGCCCCTTCCGTCGTGAGGTAATCGCGGGATCCCCAGCGGGTGTCCTGACCGCGAGCGAGGCTCTGGCCGATCTGATTGATGGCCTCACGATTGATCTCGGTGTTCGGTCGGGAAGCGATTGATCTACTTACCCCCTCGATCTCGATCCTAGACAATCTTTCCCCTGGCAGTCCTTTGTACTCTGTTTTGGTGTTGTCCGTATCCTCGGTACCACCGTGGCATACGTTTTCTGTACGGAGACGGCGAGCCTTCTCCTGCAAGGCAGCCTCGTTGTCGCCCTCCTCGCGCTTGAGCCCCGTCTGCTCGGCTATGATACGTACCATGGTTTCCTGATCAGGAGCTGCAGATGCAACACTGCCTGGGTCTTGGGGAAGATCCTGCTCCGCGCCTTGCCCACGAGGCGCGGCAGATGTTTCCACCAACTCTTCCCATGCAAGAAAGTCTGGGTTACCGTATGTCTCGGTACAAGTCTTGAATCGGTCACGCAACGCCTGGAGTGCAGGATGTTTCTCATGGATGGCATCTTTTGTGAAATCTGGAAGCTCCGCAATACTATGTTTCAAGATGTTCTGGTATACTTTGGAGATCCATTGAAAGACGCCTGTAGTCGACTCCTCGATAGTCTCTGGGTCGAGGCAATGTACCAACTTTTTGAAGAAATGATCTGCGCTGCAATTTGGTAAGTCACGTGCCCATTTGTGGGTATGATCATAATTCAATTGGTATGACTCTGCATTCCATGCTTTCGATCCAAATCGAATCTCAAATTGTAAATGCGATTGTGTTTTATCCATTACAAATCTGTCCGCGCCGCTGTGTATCTCGATGATCTGTTTCATCTTGGTCATAGGCGAATCCACCAACAACTCCGACGTCCAACAATATGCGGCAGTCATCTGACTGTTTAATCCATCTTGAATCCTCGTCGGGGTCGTAGTCTGGATGGCTAAGGAATCCCGATGGCGGGTCAATGGTGTTGTCGAGTATGCTCGCCTCAATCTGCTCATCTGCTTGAATGCCAGCTGAGAGATCTGCTCTCATGTTGTCGTTCGCTGCTTTCTCATCGGCGGTGAGCGATATGTTCGATATATCCACGATCACGGTGACCAAAGGATCATTCGATGATCCTGCAGTTTGTCGAGGTTTATCGCCCGCATGAGCGTTGTCCTCGGCAGGTGTGGCCACCAGCTCGTCGGGATCGGGTGTCCGAGGAGCGGGCCGTCTGGTCGGTGTACGCGGAATACGTGGTCTATAAATGCTCGGCATACCAAGGCATGGTAAACTGCCATCATTCTTGTGCTGTAGTATCTTTTCACTGCATGATGTTGGGCCTTTCAGGACGGTCTCCATGTATGTCGGGTCAATGGTATGTTCTTCGATACGAATTGGTAATGCAAAGACAACGCCCTTGAGGGGCATGCTGTTGTCATTGTACCATATGTTTACCCATCGTAAACCGTAGTTGAGAATAGGTACTTGTACCGCGAAGAACTTGTCGAAGACGCCGAAATGGAAGATTGGACCATATATGTGTCCCTTGGTCAAGGCAATTTTGGTATTATGATTGCCCTTGGGCCAGTGATTGTCGTAATGAAAGCATTTGATAGAACCCCAATTTTTGATGATAATGAAGCCTCCCATGCGAACATCATTAAATGCAGGTCGACGGTCCCGATCTTTTGCGTAATTTTTGATGTGACAGGTCGAAGAGCTTCTCGGCAGTATGACAAGGCAATTAACCATTCTTTATCATATGCTTTGTGATTGGTCTCCCGAATCATAGCGCGGACTATTTGCTCATCCAAGGCGTCGGCTGCAGATGTACGGCTAGCAGGGGTTTCCCCCAGCTGGACCGAAGTTGCTGATGCTGACGTTGTCCTTGGCGGCTCCATGTTCTGGTCGGGGTCGGCAGGTGCAATCCCAGGAGGGTCGTCAATGAGCTCTCCGGGAAGGTCGGCACAAATCTCGTACTTGCTCAATGGCGGTCTTGCGGCCAATGGCGGGTAGTCCCATGGGTCGCCGTCTGGCCATAACTGCTGGCCAGTCATGTGGTGTGGTTTGAGGCGGCGAATTGCGATAATTGCCGCAGCGGGTACCACATCCTCTGTCATGATAGCGCCCTGAGCACCCATCCAAAACCTGCAACCTGCTTTTGTGGCGATCTCCATGTTGATCACCAGCTCGACCTCGTTCTTGTAGTGATTGAACTTGTACGATTCCACTGAAGTGTGTGTGGATTATTCTGGACTTTGTCTAAATATGTGCTGGAACTAAAGAATGCCTCAGAGCGCTGTGATGGTTTGTGATGCTTGTCTCTCTGAGAGGATGGATCGATGTAGCCTGGAATGATCCCTGTCTTCAATATGTTGCGCCAAGCGCGGGATGCTGTGCCGTGATGGAGATATTTGACATCTGTCCATTGTAGGCTCTCCCAACCCATATTCCATGGCTTGGAAGATGGATTGACACAACTGTGACCACCAACGCACCGAATAGCAATGACGCTGTTCCAATCGAATGAACTGGGGTCACTTCCCTCAGGGATCGGCTTGGCATATATCTCAATTCTGTTTTTCTGCGAATCAATGTGTTTCTGGAACGCACGAATGATGAATATCGGGTAGTAGTCGTTCCAATCGGCATATCCATCATTTGCACCATCTTTCTTAAAGTGTGCCACTGCTGCATCCATGGATGGTCCATTGTGTCTGTCTTTGCGATCTTTGAATTTCCATTCGACCATCTCCTTAAAGGATTTCCAATTGCTTGGAATATTCCATTCATTCTTTGTTGTTTTCTCCCAGATATTGATACGTCTGTCATGAAATTGATTGATCCAAAACTTGTTGTAGTGAATCTCATGGCGTAACATAGTCGTTATGCCTTTGCTCATGTATTTGTTTGTTCCCAGCCATTCTTCCTCAATTAGCTCGGGACCATAACGTGCATCGTCATAATGTGGTAATGATATCCATTTCCACTCTGGGAAGCAACCAGACTGTGCGATATCAGGCGCATGAGCAATCACACTATCATCGTGCAACAGTTGATCGAACCAGTCCTGATTATCCAGGCAGGCAAATCCATTGGTCGCTCGTGTGCCCCGCAACATTGGGCACATGTACGGATGGTCATCCATGATGCCTGCTTGCAGCTTCCACTATCGAATAGTGCATGCGTTATCGAATATCCCGATCTTGCTGATGTCCTCGTGCATGGAACGCTCACATCTATCCTGCCATGATAATATAGTCATTTCATGTGGAGAAGGATCCTCCTCGGCAGGAGTTGCCTCCAGCTCCATGGCCTCAAGGTCAGTGCCGTCGTCAGGAATCGGTACCGCCTCAGCCTTGGGGAGCTGATCTGCTGGCTGCTGTTCTGCTGTCGGTTCAGGAGTCGATGGTTGCGGCACTTTTATCGATTGCGGTCCAGGTTGCAGTTGATCGGGCAATGGGCCTGGTGGAGCTGGCTGTGCTGTATCAGCTGCTGCCCTCCATACGGCTGTCGGAACATCAGGGTCATGACCCAATGCAACGCGATACAGTGCATTCTGCTTGAAGAATGTTTTGCAAGCTATGATGTTCTTCTCGTTCTCGGCAGCAGGGCCGATGCAATGAGAAGTCAGCCTGTTATCTTCTGCAACGATTATTGCTTTGGCCGCGTTGTCATCTCCATCCAAATCTTTAATCTGATGTAAGAATTGCTCGAATACAACCCAAGTAACTGCATGTGCATCTTCAACCGTTTTGACGATCTTGGGATGAAGGGGTTCCATTTTCACAAGAGAGTGCCAAGATGCCCAAGCCCCAGGGTAGTCTCTGATCAACTGCATGAGGTACTGGAATAAGTCGTTGTATGCCATGACCCATGGATCATTGTCAGGAAGGGTTTTGTCAGGATCGCCAGGATCAGGTGCTGGTGTACGTGTCGGTATTCCAGGAGTAGGTTCCGTTGTGTCGCCTGCTTCGGCAGGCAGTGATGCCGGCAATGTACCGTCGGCACATGATGCCATCCACGCGCAATGAGCCATCTCGTTTGCCGTCTGTGTCATCAACGTCGTGAGGCTGAGATCTCTTTTCCATTCGTTTGTCATCTTTTCTCTGAAATCGAGGGCTGCCATGATTTCTTTGGCCTGTGTGTAGGCCTGATCGTCTGTGACGGGAATCAGTAATGGCGCCCTGAATGGATATGGCTGAGAAGGCAGGGACTGGATCAAAGCGCAGAAGTTGCGATAGCATACTGCGTCGCAGAACTGAGTTGTAAACATTGCCATGTTATGGTTGTTCTGTTTGGCGTGCCAAGCCTGCGGGGTAATCCTATCGTACGTATCCACCCAATGGTCGGATGGAAGAACAGTGATACCACGGTTCTGCATGATGTTGATCAGGTCGCTCGTGTGGTGATCAAAGTTCGGATGTGCGCCCCATTGCGCTGCTTTTCCAGGTCCCATGACTGTGGGGCAGCGAAAGTACTGCATCACGTCGACAAAACGTGATACGTCCACGAGCACGTGTACGGGCATGAGCGTCGGGACGCCGCCCTCACATTCCATCTTTTGGAGCTCGTATACGTCAGTAGGAGCACGATTCTGATGTCTGCGCATGTCCACGGTGTTTTGTCCGTGATTGGCGCATGCAATGTCATTCGCGCTCTATACCACCATGGCATTAAGTCCCCTGCAATAGTGTCTTTGTTTCACGTATGATGGGGAATCGTTGGCCCAATAATCCCAGATAGTCTCGTTTAACTCGCGCCACTTCTTGATAGAAGCATTGTCGCTTTGAAACATGAGGCTCCTGGCTTCGCGGACCTTCCTGTTCATATTGCGCTGCTCGGGAGTGTTCTCAAATTGGTTGTTGAGAATAGCATCGGTACGGCTGTCTTGTGTCTCGAAACGTTGCTTACGTAATTCTTCCATACCATAGCGGATGTCGTCGTAACCAGCCTCTGGCAACCGAACGCAATCTTGACCAATTGGCGTGTCATTCTGTCTGAACCATTCTCTATAATTGCCAAAGGAGAATGCCCACATCATGATGTCGTCGCGGATAATGGTCGACAAATGCTCAAGAGTAGCGCCGCCCATGTATTCCGCGCGGTTGAGGCACGGCATAAATAGCGGCACAAGAGCAGTATTTGAAACATTGGCGAGGTCGATTCTCTTCTGGGCAGCGTTGAGTTCGTCGATGCCAGAAGTAAGGTACTTCTTGTGTTTTGCACTATTGGACTTGTTCTTGGCCTGCATGATCCATGTTGAGTCAGTGTACAAGTTGGTCCATTTGTACGCGTGACCCGATGGTCCACATGCATGATGCAATAGTAGTCCCAGGTCCTCTTGTATGAGGGAGTGCCACCCATTGTCTGAAAGTAGGCTAGAAACCCAGCGACCACCACAGAAAGCACTATATTTTGCATGGTCCAGCTCAAATGGGTCAACATCATTACCAGGAGTAAGACCAGGGTCATTCGAGCCGATCTGGTCAGCGGCTTCGCCGAAGAAATCGTTGCCCTCGTTGTATGGTGTCCAACGACAGGCACGTTCCATATCCCCTGGATTGTCTAATATTGCCACCCAACCATTCGGATGATCGGATGGTGTTGCCACCGTCTTGGAGTATGATCCGATACCTCCAAAGCCTCCGCGCGCAGTCAGCCATGTAGTAAGCTTGCGGCGAAATTTGTTTGTTTGGTTAAGGTCGGAAAATGCTCTCATGTTGGTACCCAAATTATCCTCAACAATATGGCCGATGTGTCTAGATGCATCCGATGTCCTGGCAATGCCATGTGGGCGTGTAGGTAACTTGGCCGTTGCACGATCAAGTTTAGGAGCATAACATGGCGTTACCAATCCATTGCTGTATACATCGGATGGTGCACAAAGACCACTGTTATAGTATATTTGTGTATCATGAACGCTGTCCTCGGCGTATTGTCCCAGTACTGCACTGCCAATTTTGGACCAATCGTTGTGAATCATCAACCATTCCGTTTTCAATATCATTGTCGTAAAGTTTTCTGGTGGACACTTGCGGTGCGATCCTGGGATCACCGCGTCCAAATGATCATGCAAGCCACGAACACTTTCTTGCACTGACGGATTACGATTGAAGAGACTGGAAAGCATACACATAGCACGCAAGAGTGATAGCCACGGTGTAGCCGTAAACGTGCTGTACTCGTAGTTGGCGTTGCCGCCGACGGATCCACTCGTGGCACTGATCCATTTCTTAGCCTCGACGGACGCGAAACGGGCAAGTTCCCGAATAGAGGATTCGTCGGGTACGCGAAGATCGAACTCTCCGCTTCGATCAGCACGCCGTTGATGTATGTATATGTAACCATCTTCAGGATCACGAGGACGGCCAGTTTGAGCGTGGTACGTGAAGCCCACGCGGTCGCCGTCCCTGGCGTTCGGGTCGTACTCCGTGTCGTAGCCGATGGGCCAGCCGACGAGGTTGAGCGGCTGTGCCTGATCCATCTCGTGGATGGGGGTATCGGGATTAGAACCGATCTCGCTTATATTCGCCTCGCAAGCGGCGAACAGGATGCATGTAAGCTTTGTAGCTCGAGTCGTAAAATTGCGGCGGCATGAACGTATAATTAATGTCCTAACTCTCTCTGCATCTCGTGGAGGCGAGGGAGGATGACGGGGATGTCTACCGTGCGGGGAACGTGCGCGTGAACGAGGTGTGCGCGACGCAATATCTGCGGCTGGTACGCCAATGTGGTACATGCATGCGCGTAGCCCCTCGTGATTAGCTTTCCCAACACACCGAAATCCACATTCGGATCCTACCTCGCCCCATCTTTCTTTCTCTGTCAGTAATATTTTGCATACTTCTGGGCATCCATTCAGTTTTGGAGGCTCCGCCTCGTGAGGTAAACCATCGGGCCTCCGAGGCCCTCGTCGTGGTTCCCAGGGTTTCTTTATAGGACATTGTACCGGGGTAGTGGGAAATATGAGCGAGTGTTCCAAGAGATCCTTCCAAAGATCTGCTTTCTTCGTCTCGAAATGTTTGGTCATCATATCTGCGATCTGCTCCTTTGTTCCTACGTATTTGAGCTCGATATGTTCGAGTTGGCACGTCTCGCATATCCAATCCAGGTTGATACGATGAGTACGATGAAGATGACGAAGTGCTGGTGTACGTCCCTTTTGGACAATTTTGATCACGGCCTGGCTATCCTCCAGGACGATAAAACGTACTTTGGGAGCACCGATCTCTTGAGCTGGCTCTGCGTCCACGTGTAGTACTGTACCTTCATGGGATATTGTACGTCTCTTTGGAGGCGTAGGTAATTCCGTATTTAGCGGTAGTTGCCTACGGCTAGGAGAAGATCCCCGTGTAGGGGGTGCCTTGCGAGGCGTTGGTTTACGCTTCTTTTTGGCTGCCAATGTAGGACACATCGCCGGGTCGGCGTGTCTATGGCAGCTCAGGCATGTATTCTTCTCTTTGCATGTTTTGGCAACTCCCACCACGGCTTCCCAGAATGAGAGTAGTGGTAACCCTTCCAGTCGTAGTGCGGAATCAAGAGCAACGATCTCAAATTCAGTAGATGAATGTGAAACAACCGTTTGTTTCTTACATACAGCGTTGACTGGAAAGAACGTATTAGGTCCAACAAGCGCAGCAAAAACACCGGTAGTGGATTTGGATGATGTAATGCAATCAGCGAACGAGGCGTCGGTAAAGAGCAGGATGGATAACTTGTCTGACGAATCGCCTATCCATCCGTGTAAGCAATGTGTACGCGTCGTTTTGATGTAGCATATCAACCGATGTAGACGCTTGTCACACGTAGTATTCCATTTGGTAATTTCTCTGGCCACCATACATACTGGATGTAGAAGATCGAAACGACAGCAACGTGCCAGGTACAGGATCTTCATTAATACACTTGCCGCGTCCTGGCCAAGGGTGCCCTCGTCTGAATAGTCGGAATCAGTGAAGGAGGTGTCCTCGATGCCAGGGGTCTCGGCGTCAGGTAGGTCATGGTATGTGACGGGTATGGGATCTGTCGTGGTGGATGTCGTGTCGACCGATTTTGCTGGACTGGATGATCGTGGCCGTGCGTTGAGCACACTAGTAGGTCTGGCGACCGACCCGGAGGATGTTGGCGATTTGGATCGCGAAGTCCTCGGCGAGTCGGATCGTTTCCGACGTGACCCTGTTCCCTGGGCGCGCTTGGAAGCGCATTCCAGGTATCGCTCAGTGCACTGATCTGTAAAACCAAGCATATCATGTCGAATTCCACGAACGTGTTTAGCCGCATGGTAATATTTCTCATCGTGTGCGGGCAACATAGGGCGTATGGTGGACATTCTTTTGTCGAAGATGCTCTGCGGTACATCATATGCTTGTTGTCCACAACCTAAGTATTGTGAGTATGGAGTAGGTGGATCCAAGTCAATACCGCTTTTGCGAATATGATCCCAGCCAGTTTGTAGATTATGAGCTGGGCCGGCCAATTCAAAATCGTCCACATATACTGAAAGTATCAGTCCCAGTTTGTTGTGTCTCCATACGCATTCCCATCCTGAAATAGGCTCGAACTGGGTTCTTGTATTTTGACCATGATGTCGGTTGTCGCCATTTAGGTATAGTAATCTAAGTATCAACTGGATCAATTCGTCCGTCGCCGTATAATAATGCCTGCGTGTAGGCTCCAGGTGCATCACTTTGCTCTCCCGCATATTGCGACAATAACGCAGTAGCATCGCAAAGTTTGGAAGCCTCTATATGCGAAGCACTGGAAGCGGCGTCGGCGAATATGGCGGCCAAACCAGTCTCATCTTTGCCTGTATTGCCCTGAACCACCACTCTGCCCTTGAATTTACGTAGATCAGGAGGAAGTTCCTCATGTTTGACTGAAGATAGCTCCAAGATATTGAAGAAATGAACTTTTGTTCCATTGCGGATAGCTTGTGACTCAATATCAGCTTTTTCTGCAATAGTCTCCAACATCCATGTTTGTTTCTTTTCCAATCTCTCGTATTCTTTTCGTAGGGCTTCTTGTGCGCGTGGTTCTGCGGCAACTTCTTTCTTACTCAGGTTTCTAGTAACTAGTGCTGGGTGTGACCATGCTGAATCGGGTATTTTATCTCTGTGTGCCGGCGTGTAGGTGTTCTCACGTGGCATAGTTGGTATTACTACCGACTGGGTGAACTGGCGTATAAGCGGGTTCAAGGTCCCAAAGTCGGTTCCCTCACTATCCACAAGTACCAAAGCACGTTCTTCTCCATCATGCTGTTGTGGTAGTTGGCGGTAGTACAGTACCGTAGTAATGTCACGTGGCCCACCAGGTAATTTGGCATACAGTATTTCTTTGTTTGTCACGCCTTTGACGTTTTCGTCGCGGATGACGTCGCCGTTGTCAGTGTCGTATGTAATCCGTCGTTCCACAGTATTCCAGGTGGGTCCGCCGGATGTAGTAGTACGGAAATTGTTGACCTGTTTGTCGTGTCTTGTCCACACTTTTAGTGCAGCTCGGTCACGAATCTCACGAGCTCGTTTAACGTCGTTGGCGTACTCGATCTCTTTCTTTTGCTGTCCACGGGGAAGTGTTTTCCAATGCTCGGGAAGAACGTGGTCAGGCCGTGTAGTAGTCTGCATACGTGTCTCGCGTCCACGAACCACCATTTTGCCATCTGGCGTCATTTTTGGAAGCTCATAGAACTGAATCGTGCCTGTCCACGGCTCACTTAATTCCCTGTGGTCGTTGGCGCTAACACCATCCCAAACGTCTCGGAAGTTACTTTCTCCCTCAAAGGTAGAAGTCGTTTTGAAATCTCGTGTCACATCGAGTTGATCAACAGGTACAGGTATGTTCATGACGTCGTCCGTCGGGATGAACAGTTTCTTTCTTGGAGTACGGATATGTCTGATGACGCAATATCCACGCTGTTCCCAGTAATCTGGCTCCGGCGCTGGTGCAGCAACTTCAGAGGCCGATGTTTGTACATCAACAGCGTTGTCCTCCGTTGTCATCATAGATGGGCCATCCCATTCTTTAGGGTAGGAAAGTGGGGGGTCGGGCATTGGCTTGTCACCCAAGGGGCGAGAAGTGGATGCCTTCACCTCGTCGTGTGCCTCAGGGTTATGATGTCGGAGAGTACCATCTTTCACTGGGTTGGTGAACTTGCCATCAGGGATGATGATGTCTTTGACTCTGTGCACATGACACAGTTCACCATCAAGATTCTTGGCGTATGTAGCCGTGTCCAAGACAAGGTAGTCGCCTGACCATCGTCCACCCGAGTGTAAGTGGTAACCCATGAATAACCCTTCCCGAGCGTTTTCTTTAAACTTTGCAGTCTCGTTGTTAATCTCGGGGTTGAGGCATTTCCAAAAGATCCGAGCACCGAATGGTATGCAGTGCCCGGGGAAGCTTTCGCCAAATCGCATTTCATGAGCTGTCTTTTCTGCATGTTCTTCGCTGAGGGCAGCCACGCCCGTAGATGTATGCACAAAATTGTGTCCACAGCAAAAGGCTTGCATGGCCTCTTTCCACCATTCGTGTCCCAGGCCAGACATATGTAACACAGCTCTTGTACCGAGAATGACAATTTTGATAACGCGCTCAATCAATCCATTTGTCTGCGGACGATGTGGCGTACTCGTGTCGTGTCTCCATCCCAGTTGGCGGCAAGCTTTCTGAAGCTCTCCAGAGTTGTCTGTATAGATATGCTTCACCTCATCGTTCGCGGCGATGAACTGTTGAAAGGATGCCTTTGTGGTAGCTGCGTCTTTGTGTAGCGCTGGGTAGGCCATGAAGTGTATCTGTCGAGGACAACAAGTGCATATTTGTCGCCATGTTTGTCCGCGGCATCGTCTTTGGCCAGTACGATATGGTCGGCAGTTAGAGCCTCGCCAAACTTCTTCGGGACAAAAGCCTCGTAGGCGTTATCCTCGTCGGTGGGGTCTGCCGGTGGATGTGGTTTGCGCTGTCGTCTACACGGGGCATTCTGTGCCATCGTACGAGAACAGATCTCACAGTCAGGGTGTTTTGGGCTGTGAGTCATGTAGTGCATCGGGTCGATCGGTTTCTTCTGTCTGTTGGGGAGAACTCGATCGTTGTCGTGATATGGTCGCGTAGTCATCTCTGTCGGTAGGTCGTTATCTGCTTGAGCTATGTCTAGCCCCCCGCATTGTTGAGGAGAACACTGCGTCTGAGACGTAGGCGAGTCGGTGGGTGTGTCCACGTTAGGCTCGTCTGTACTTGTGTCGGGACGTTCTTCGATCGTGGTGGTCCGTGCTCCTCCTCCCTCTCCGACATGTGGTCTCTTGGGGCAGGTCCCTATGTGGGGCCGTAGCTCGTCTGCAGTGGTGGGTTGCTCTGTAGTTTTGCAGCGCCAACAAGTGTCGTTACAGCGGGCGGATGAACGCTTGCGCTGACGACGGCGGGGTGCTGACGAACTGCATAAACGTGGTGGTGGTATCAGTGTTAAGTCGTCGAGTCGTAACTCTGGCACTCGATTGTTGACTGGAATCTTATACCATTGGCCCCCCGGATCCTGAAGCAAGTAGCCCAGCTCAGGGCCCCAAAGCTGTCGAAAGCCATCAACCTCAATTAATTTTCCAACTGATAGTAATGATGGGCAGTCTGGCAAAGCAAGGGCTGAACTATGTAGGCCAACCTCGGGTAGCCGTATGTCGTAGTGCTCATTGACGGTACGATCACCATTGGCGGTTTCCAGAATATGCCCTTCGCGAATAGATATGCGATCCGACTCGGTCTGCGTAAGTTCGTGTTTTCCCTGAATATGATGAGCAGAACCACTGTCGAGAATCCAAGACCTTGTCAATGCAGCAGTCGAACGTGGAGGGTCGACTTGCTGTCGTTGTTATCGTCTGGGCTGTCTTTGATGACTGCTTGACAGTGTCGTCGTACTTTCGGATCGCAGTTGGTGTGGCCACCGACTCTTTGTTGTGTCGGTAGTCATATAGTTCGTCGTACCATAGTTGTGCCTCTTTTTGACATTCTCGTAAGGCATCTGCACTTTCATCCCACCATCGTTGTGGTAATGGGTCTGGTACTTTGACGATGTCACCCTCGTTCGGCAGCTCTTTCCATTTATCCAATCTGGCTCTGCCAGATATGGTATGGAAGTAGTAATCCACGTTGCGCACGTCGAAGCGTATCCGACGACGTGTCTTGGTAGATGTCGCTGTGGCCTTAGTGTTGGCCATGAGGGTCTTGTCACGGATGACGTAACTGCGGTCTGAACGGCGTGAACGTCGAAAGTTGGCAGGAGAACGTGCTCTGGTGTTGGGTGAACCACGGGGCGAACCACGGCTCGGATAACGTTTGCCACGTCCTTTGTCACTACCATATGATCTATCACGGCCGCGCGGACTGCCGCGTCCGCCGCCACGATTGTCTCGTCCTCGGGAGGTAGATCTCGAAGATCTGTCGTAACGACTTCTCGATTGACTGCGAGAGTCTAGGGACCTCCTGGATGTTGAACGAGATCGGTCGTATTGGCGTCGGTTGCCACGTCCATGTCGTGAGTCGCTTGCATAGCGAAACCCCCCGCGTTGTGAAGACCGTTGGCTTCCTGATCCGCGGGATGGTGATCGGCCTCGGCTATCCTGGCTGGAGGTCCGTGTTCGACTCGGGCTTCGTTCAGGAGTCTTTGCACCAGGTGCAAGGTGAGCGTATTTGCATTTGTCGCCTTTTGTGCACTTGCTTTGTGCGAAATCTTTGCGCTGTGCGACGTGTGGGAAGTTGCACTTATCACCTCTGGTACATGTGTTGCGCTTGGCGAAATCGAAGCAAAATGGTTTCGATGCTGGCTTCTTGTGGTTCGCAGGTGTGGACATACTACGGCGGGGGTTGCCACCAGCCGTTGATGTTCTGGAAGATTTGTTGTTCTTCCAATCCCTGGAATATGTATGCAAAGCCTTGTACCGTTCACCATTGCGACAATTGCCTTTCTTCCATGCAGCGCACACGTTGACTTGAGATCGTGTCTCATGTTCGTGCCGTAACTTGTTTTGATTCTTTTCCAATTGTTTAATCTCCAGTATGTCCAGGACGCGCTGGCGAAACCAACCATAGGTACGATTCGGGCCGCTCATCTTCATGCGCTGGTGCTCGTACATGTCTTGTTTCATCCATACATGTCTACGAACCTGTGTACGAAACAGCGATTCCAATATCTTTGGATCGGGTGCTTCTCGGCATTCCAAGAGTAAGGCGTCCCAATCGGTGGTGAAACGTTGCAAATCGTCATCTCTCATCCTCAGTTCTTTAAGGCGCTCGAAATCGTGCAGGTCGTCGTCAACCTCTGTCACTTTGTAGGACTGTAGGATGTGCCAGTAGATCTGGCGTCCTTTGAGCATGCGTCCTGCTTTGTGCTCTCTGGTCTCGATGAGCCTGATTTGGTAGCGTAAGTCTGAGGATAAGATGTCGCTCAGAGCGGTGGCGAGTTTACAATCGATACTCTCAAAGTCCCCACTGTCTTGTAAGTCCTCGAATGTACATTCGGGCTGTTCAGCCACGCATAGGAAGGCATATGCTTTGGATGGTCGCCCTGAGGCGGCCCCGAAGTTCTTCCGCACTTTTTGCTGCCACTCAAGCAGCTGCGTGATCTTGGGCAAGACAGGGACTCGGACGGTGTCTGACTCTTTGATAGGAGTCGTTGTGTGGACCGACACCGCAGACAATGGTTGTGAGGGTATCGGTGCACCGTCGTTAGTTGGGTCTGTGCGCACAAGAGACACATGACGTGTCTGTGCAGAAGCTGCCGCGGAGGCTGCTCCTGGTGATGTACGTCGTTGTTGTCCTGCAGAAGCTTGCTGTGCTTCGGCGGACGCTGCCGTCGGCCTGTGCAGGTCGGTTGCAGGTCGAAGGTGGAGGTTGGTGTCGTTGGTGTGGTCGATCAGCTGATTCGTCCAGCTCGTCATGTCTTCGTGTATTTGACCCACCTTTTGGCGTGTATACTCATCAGTATCCCGAGAACGTTGTGAATACCGATCAAGTCGTTGCTCGTATGCTCGGAGACGGGCGCGTTGTGCCTCCATCTCGCTTTCCAGACGTGCGAGGTGACTCTCTACACGTACCTTCTCGGTATCTCTATCATGAATAACCTGGGAGAGCTCCAACTGCGTGTGGTCCGCCGCCTTCTGAACCTCCTGCAACCTGTCAGTGAGGCGGGCGAAATCGTAAACCGTGGGAGGAGAATCCAGCTGGCCAGTCTGGGCTCGTCCGACACGCAACTCTGCCAGGGCGTCCTGTACACCAGGGAAACGCTGCTCGATGTCAGAGATCCGGTTAGCGAGTGGCTGCACGACAGCGTTGGTCGCATCAAGCCTTTGAGTGATGACTTTCTCAGTGCGCTGCAACATGTCGATCAGGTTCGACGAGTTGGTGTGCTTCGGTGCGAAGCGTCGCCGTAGTGTGGTCTAGATAAGATCGAAGAACACTGATCTGAGACTGAACGTCGCCAAGGTCTGTGGCCTCGGCTGGGATTGGTCGGTTGCGGAGCTGGTCGTGGATCTCATCATGTAAAATCCTGACTGCTGAAACGCCTGTGTCGCGTACGAGCACAAGCTGTTGCTCCATCTGCGCGAGGTAGTTGCGCAGGTTCTCGACCATCGCCGTTCGTTCACCTGAGTGTGACACCTCACGATCAACCTGGTACTGCAATTCTCCTATGATGCGTCGATCTTCGGCGATCCTGGAATCAATGATCCCTAAGGCGCCGTCAAGATCGCGGCGTATGGCTGCAGTATCGGTGGCGTTCGTCTGAACGCTCTGTAGTAGTCCAGAGCATTGCCTGGACACGAAGGTTTCAACCTGGTCTCCGAGCTCAGCTATGTCACCTGCGGCGGACGTCTCCGCCAGCTGGTCGTCTGAGATGGAGAGGTGGGGAGCGTCAGCTTCCCTGTGACCCCTGTCGCGGGGAGTGCATGGCCTCTGAGAGGCAGTGCGGGGCTCGACCTACTTTCGCCGTATGGGCCTGGGGCTCCACGGCGGTTGCGCGCGGACGAGCTGCGACTCGGACCATGTGTGTGTGGTGTCTCATCCGATGATACCTTGGGGTGCCGCGTCTGTGGCTGTGCCGACACTGGTCTACTGAGTTCCTCGAAGGTGGCTACGTGCTCCGCCGCAGGGACGGTCGCAGGGCTGGGGGTCCCAGCGCCTGAGGTCCATCGGCGGTTAGCGCGAAAGCGCCCTGGAGTATCGAGACCAGTAAGGCTTTCGCCTGACGCGGTTGGGATTGCTCCCGACGGGGAAGGGGAGGGAGGATCGAAGGTCGGCGTGTGAAACTCCTTCCTTCCTGTTCCTACTCCTTCTCCTGTCCCCCCGCGGGCGGCGCTGCGGTGAAGTTCAGCAGCTAGTCGCGCCTCGGGTCCTTCGGAGCTGGGGGGGGGGGGGGTATCAGGAACACCAACACAGTCCGCACTAATGCTCTCCAACTCGTCACCGAGCCGTCGTGCCGTGGGAGAGCTCGGACGCGAGGCCCCGATGGAACCCTTGCGGCGCATGCGCCGAAGTGGCTCCATCAGGCTCGCATGCGAGGTCGCCGCGGACGAGTCGGTGAGGGTGAGCGTTAAAGGGCTGATAACCTGTGTATGGGGTTGAAGTACAAGGGTACAGAACCCCTGATCCGTTGGTAGAGGGAAGGAGGGATAGATGGATATCTTTCCCTCCCGCACGATCAAGGTCTGATCGATCTATCTCAATGCCTGAGCCCAAACGGCCAGGCGCAGGAGAGGTAAGGATAAGGAGTATATATGAGGGTATTACACGGGTTCCATTCACAGCGGTTGCCCTGCGTGTCGAGGGCCACGGGCTGCGCACGCACATCGCTGACACCCTGTGGCGCCGCGGGGGCAGGTGCGGCACCGGGGGCCGGGGCCGCGGCGGCTGCAGCCGGCGCCAGGGCCGGAGCTGGAGCCGCAATCGCGGGGGCGCCCGCGAGAGCCACAGGGCCCGCGGCGCCCGCGGGGGCCAAGCCTGGAGCAACGGCTGCTGCTGGCGCAGGCGGCGCCACAGCAGGAGGCAACAGGCCCCCCCCCGGCCCCGCAAGGGCGGCTCCCCCAGCGGCCAACGCGGCCACGGGGGCGAGCCCTCCACCCAGTGCTAGGCCATCGGCCGCGCCACCTGCTCCGCCGCCTGCCGCAAGCGCACCTCCAAGCGCTGCGGGCGCGGGTGCAGCCAGGGCCGCCGCTAGGCCAGCCACGCCTCCGGCAGCTCCACCTCCGAAGGCCCCGACAGCTCCGGCAGCGGGCATCGGCATTCCAGCGAAACCTGCACGGCCGACTACGTTCACCGCGAAGCCTGGGCGCAACGGCAAGCCAAGGCGAACTGCAGCAGCGTCTCGAAGTCCTTGCATCGCCGCAGGCAGCGGCACATTTCGAAACCTGTGTACGCGATCAGCTCCGATGGGTCCAGCGTCCCGCCCGAGCGCCCCGCCCTCCAAGATCGCGAACTCCTGGATGTCGCCTCCTGCTGACAGATCCTCTTCGCATTGATCACTGTCCGGGGTTAGAATGCTGATGATCGGCTGGGCCCCAGGAGGAATCACGAGGATGATCCTTTCATGCCAGATCCGAAGCCCAGCCACTCCGCAACGCACAGCGATCACGCCGCCCTCCTGCAAACCCAGGTGGACCAAAGGATTCGCCATCAGTTCACACGGTGAGCCGCCTGACTGCAGCTGCGAAATCGAGCGGCCTGCTCGCGGGCGATGTCCTCGATCGAGGGGGGGATGCCTATCTTGGGCGCGTCGCCAGCGCTAGCCTTCCGGTCGCAGCGGCGCCCAGCCGCGAGGCCGGCTGCGCCCACGAGGCCCAGGCCGAGCACGAACCACACCCACGGGAACGGGCAGCTGCACTCCGCGCGCACCAGCTCCTTCGCAGCCTCACCTGGGCCGCACACCAGCTGGGGCGAGCAGTAGCAGTCGGGGCACGGCGGCGGCGGCCGCGACAGCCCCCAGACCACGGCAGCCGTCTGCGCCGCCCGCGCTACCTCAGCCGTCAAGGCCTCGGCCAGCGCCTGCATGCGCGCGGGAGGCTCTGGTGCCGACCACCCCCTCAAGAGCTTGAGCCGCGTGCCGCGGATAGCACACGGGACTGTGAATTCTCACATGCGGCATCCTTGCGGCCAGACCCTCCTGTGCTTACAGATCTAAACTCATATATATATATATATATATATATATATATATATATATATGTATGTATGTATGTGTATGTATGTATGTATATATATATATATATGTATAAGAAAACGGTTATGGGGGTGCCCTGGCACGCGCGGCGCGCCTGACGGGCGTAGTGCACCATGCTGGCATTTTTTTTGCGTTGGTCCCCGATGGTTGTCCGTGACCCCTGCCAATGCTGTGTGTCGGGTGCGGCTGCTGTGTTGGGAGGGCGGGTATTCCTGAACGTGACAGCGTACGGCATTTGGGTAGCTCACCCCTCTCCGCACCCCCTCCCCTGTCTGGGCGGGATGGGCCCAAAATGGCCCGAGGTGGGCTCACGTAGCCCAAGGGCGGCCTTAAATATCGTACGCAGTATCTCAAAGTAGCCCCCAACGTGCCCGAACAAATCCCACGACCGTTCCTAGACGGCCCCAACTGGCCATGGAGCCTCCCAGCGACGCACCCGAGAAGCCCAGACCATTCAATCACCAGAGAGAAACTACCCAGGCGAAGGACCCAACCACATGCAGTGGTGAATAACGTCGTTGTATGCACCGCATTCGGAGGAGCTCCCTATAGGGCCACGAAACGTGTGAGGGGTCGGCCAACATTTCTCCGGTGGGCGCATGCGGAAGCAGCCACTCGGGCCGTCGGTGCGTGAGGGGTGTGCCCGAATCGGCCTGAATGATACGTGCGGGTGGTGGCGCTGGGGCCTTCGGTGGAGCTCCCTGGGCCCTTCGGGGAAGGGTTTGCCCCTCCCCGCCCCCCCCCCCCCCATGGACCTGGGCGGGGGGGGGGGGGGGGGGGGGGGCGCGGGCAGTTAGAGCGTGCAAAACGGCCTCGGCGAGGAAGCCAACATCATTGATTTTTACAAAAAAAAAAAGTGTTTGACTGATTTTGGCCTCCGAGGGGGGGGGGGGGGGGGCGTAATTGAGGAGCCCCCATTCGTTGACCGATCTCCTCCAATATGGCCCCAAGAAGCGCTCAGGAGGCCCCAAGAGGTCCCAATATGGCCCCAAGATGACCCCAAGAGGCCCCCGAGAGGCCCCCAGGAGGCCTCCAAGAAGACCCCCAGCGACCCCAAGAGGCCCCCCCCGAGGCACCCAAGGCCCCGAAAAGCCCTCCAGGATCGCCAAAAGACCCCCAAGACGTCCCAAGAGGCCACCAATAATCGCCCAAGAGACACCCCAAGAGGCTCCGAGAGGTATCCAAGAGACCTCTGGCCCCTCCTCCTGTTCCTCCTTCCTGCTCCTACTCTTTCTCTTCCTCCTCCTCCTCCTCCTCCTCCTCCTCCTCCTCCGCCTCCTCCTTATCCTATTCATCCTCCTTCTTCCCACTCCCTCATACATCCATCCATCCACCTCCTCCTTCTCCTCCTCGCTCCTTTGCGCGGTTCGGCCGCCCTCCTCTTTGCTGCCGCACTTCCCTGATCATCTCAACTCGCCTGGACATCGTTTCTGGATGAACTGGCGGTGATACTTTTTCGGTCGCGTCCACCAGCGAAGGCGCTAGCGGAGTCAGAAGCGCTACGGGTCACGACAGCGGCCTAATTAGCAGCTGAACGCGCCGGGAGCCAGCCGGCCCACTCACCCAGCAGCGGCAGACTGCGCGGGGGGTGCGGCAAGCTGAGGGCGTCCAGGGTGATCGGGCATTTGCAGCACGGCAAAATTCTGGTGAATTCAAAATGTGCCGATTGGCAAAAACCCAAACGAAGCGCGAGGACGATAGCTGAGGGCTGCGCGTCGCACCAACGGCGCGCGCGAGCCAGCTGAGACTCCGCCGGGGAGCGTCGAAAACCAGGCTGGGGGTGGGACGGGCCCGGGGGGGCGGCCGTGGCTGCGAAGGCTGAACCACTCGAAGCGAGCTGAGCACCAGGGGCCGTCATCCCGCGCACCATGGGGAGCCACCGAAACTGCGGGGGACCGTCCAAGCATAGCTGCGCGGGCGCCGCTGGTGGGGATGCGTTTTTTTTGTTTTGGGTCGGCGGCTCCAAGGACAGATCCAGGAAGCGGGATAGACGTCTGGGGCACAAAACGACTTAATTGGCTGCAGTGGCACGTAGGCCGCTGAAGCGAGTGCACATGCCAGGGACAAAATGACCCTCATTGGGGACCGACGCAGGCAGCCCAGCGGAAGGGGGCGCAAGCGTGGTACCGGCGGCGGCCAAATAGGAGCCGTTGCCCTTGCGGCGCCAAGCTCCAGCCGAACCACGCAGCACGAAAAGGCGCGGAGCGACAGACCGCACTGTAGCGGCACGGGGTGGCCAACGACGGGAAAAAGGGAAACGATTCAGAGGGGGCCTCGCTCGCGGTGACTCACGTTCAGCCTGTGGCCAGTGCATGCGCAACTTATCCGACACAGGAAGATCGGGGGCGCAAAGTTGCAAGCGCTGACCGAGGCACCTGCAAGATGGGCCAGATGGGGGAACAGCCATGACCTGCCGAAGGATGAACCACTCGTGTAGGACCACGCCCTTGCCAGGCCCATTGCCTGCAGAGGTGTGGCTAGACCACGTCAGAGTGCCATCCAGTAGAGAGGGACCACTGGTGCGCGCTAGCGAGGCTGAGCCACCTCCAGCCGGTAGCCAGTGCATGCGCATCGTATCCGACTCGCAGTTCGGGGGCACAACGATGCAAAGTACTGACGAGGGCTGTTCAGAAGAGAGCGACCACGAGCTGCAGAAGGCTGAACCACTCAACGCAGGGTCGCTCGCATGACGAAGCCACGCACCGAGCCGCCAAGTGCATGGCTGACTGCTGCGCCCAACCACACCTGCCACGCTGCCCGCGCAGTGCTCTGGCGACGGGCGCTGGCCGCACGAGTGACCGCATCCGTCAACTCCGCACACGAGCCCCTGCGACACGCGGACTGAGCATGTCGGAGTCGGATTGGGCGTCGCCGTCGGCTCCGTCGTCGGCACCGGCGTCGCAGTCGAAGCCGGATCAGGCGTCGCAGTCGGCTCCGTCGTCGGCGCTGGCGTCGCAGTCGGAGTCGGATTAGGCGTCGCCGTCGGCTCCGTCGTCGGCGCTGGCGTCGCAGTCGGAGCCAGATCAGGCAGTCGGCTCTGTCGTCGGCGCTGGCGTCGCAGTCGGAGCCGGATCAGGCGTCGTCAACGGCTCCGTCGTCGGCGCTGGCGTCGCAGTCGGGGTCGGGTCAGGCGTCGCAGTCGGCTCCGTCGTCGGTGCTGGCGGCACATGCAACCAGTCGGCGCAGAGGAACATCTTGCGGCCCCACTGCGCAGCGCCGCAGTAGGAGCCGAAGATCACCCCACGCCCCTCGTCGCAAATACCCTCTCCATGCGTGGCTGCGCCGAGCAGAGCGAACGAGCCTGGACCGCGCCACACCTGCCACGCTGCCCGTGCAGTACTCTGGCGACGAGCACTGGCTGCGCGAGCCACCGCAGCCGTCGCCTCCGCACACGAACCCCTGCGACACGCAGACTGGGAAGCATGTCGGAGTCGGATTGGGCGTCGCCGTCGGCTTCATCGTCGCGCGGGCGCCGCAGTCGAAGCCGGATCAGGCGTCAGGCATCGCAGTGGGCTCTGTCGTCGGCGCCGGCGTCGCAGTCAGCGTCGGATCGGGCGAGTGGAGGAGGAAGAGAAGGAGGAGGAGGAGGCCCGGTCGCCAGACTCGCAGAGGTCGGTGCAATCTTATTGAACAGGACGGGGAGCGCAGCCAAGAGCCGCAGAGACTTGTGAATAAATCTTCCTCGGCACCGCACTCAGCATGGGGGCGCAGCCAAAAGCCGCAGTCACTGGTGAATCTTGATTAGGGATGGGGGCGCAGCCAAGGGCCGCTGAACTCGGATCCTGCACAAGGGGAGGAGGAGGAAGAAGGGAGGCGCAGCCAAGAGCCGCAGTAACAAGTGAATTGGAGGAGGAGGGGGGCATGGCGGCCCACTGGAGCAGTGCTGCCAGCTTAGGGTCCTCTCTCTGTTTCCCCCCTAGCAGTCCCTGAGGTGGCGCCTCAGTCGCCGCGGGGGGGGGGGCCTGCTCGCCTGTCCTCCTGGTGCGAGGCCAGCGTTGCCGACTTCTATGGACTCCGATCGTCTTCTCCAGACGCCTCGTTCACTGCCGTCTCCCAGCTGCCTGACACGCAGCGATTGGTGCAATCTTGGCGAACGGGATGGGGGACGCAGCCAAGAGCCGCAGAGTCATTGTGAATGAGTCCGGTGGGGGGCGCAGCCAAGAGCCGCAGAGGCTGCGAGTGATCAGGGAGAAGGGCGCAACCAGTGGCCGCTGGACTCTGTAGGCGATCCCGCAGACCGACGGAAACGGGATGCAAGAGTACCAGGGCCACAGGGCGGACCCGGGACCAGCCGCGGCCCACCAGGGAGCCCGGCGCCATGATGCAAGCGCCAGGAGAGCCCGCAGGTCACGCCCACCTTCGCACTGCAATCGCCGAGTCCACACTGTGTTTGTCGTCGCCCGCAGCATGGTCGCTTCGTGGAGCTGCACGGCACGTCCGACGGCAGCTCGCCAGAACCAAGAGGGAGAAGGACTGAGACCCCCAATCGCGCTGATGAGTACGGTGTACGACTCGTAGTCAACAGAAAAGGTGGATCACAGGGTGGAAATCCAGACTGCCCGCGGTGTAGCCACGCCCGCAGCGCGCAGACAGGGGAGAACGATACTGAGGTCGACGGCATAGCCACGCCCGCAGCACGTAGACAACAGCCAAGATGAAGAAGTATAAGTTCTGAACGAGACAGAAGCCGAGGCTACTGTGGGGAGACGGCCCACGGCTGTTTTTGTTGCGCCCCTTGGGGGCCTGGTGGTTCGGGTGGCCCTTTGCCGCATGGTGATCACTGTTCACTCCGCCGCTCCGACCCCGGTGCAGCTGCCACGGCCGAGTCCAGCCGACGTCGAGGTCCAGCGCGTCGCTGAGGACCCGTACGTCGCACTTGTGGCCACGGAAGGATTCCAGGAAGAAGCGGCAGGTTTGCGGGTCGTGCCGAAGCGGGTCGAGCGCGCCCTTGCCGCCGAGCACGGGCTGCTGCTTGGCGAAAGCGTGCCGGATGCCCGTGAACATCGGCCCCGATGTGACTTGGAGTCGTCGCATCGCCTCGCCGGGTGTCTCCCCGGGGAGGTCCCACTGGATGCTGTTGATTCCTGTTATGTACAGCTATTGTCCCGCGTCGGGGTCCTTAGGCTCTGGCCATTGACGCGGGTCGGACCTCTGGTGCCGCCGAGTATACTCTCCACCGTGCGGGCCTCATTGTCCTGGCTGGGGGGCTCGCGATCTGCTCGCGACAGCTCCAGCTGCGCGCCTGGCAGGGTTTTGCGGGGGAGTGCAGGCCGCGTGGTTGGCCGCCGGGCTGAGGTCGGGTCGCGTCGGGCGGCCAGGGCAGACGTAGCCTTGTAGCGCGTGGGGAGGGGCCGCTTTCGCTGGCGTTCGCCTTCGGGCCTGTGCCCGCCGTCGCCCCCAGGTGCGCCCCCTTTGGGCAGCGCCGGACCCTCGCCGGCCTCTGGGGTGCCGCTGGTTATGCCGGGTGCGTGCACACTCGGCGGCGCAGCTACCATAGCCGGGGCGCAATCTGCTTTGCCAGTGGTGCCCTGGGCGCCTGGCGAGGGCGCCTGGGGTTTGCCGTCCATCAGAAGCTCGCTGACAGGGGGGGGGGGGGGGGGGGCGAATAGGCGCGACGATTTTTCACCCTGTTTCTCCCGACGAACCAGCGGATGGCTTCGATGTCCTGCGTCTGGGTGGTTGCTCCGTGGTCTCCCTGCAGGGTGTGTGGCTCTCCCAGAGGGCTGCTGACGGGCTGATTGTCCTGGGGGGGGAATACCCCGCGGCTTCCGCCGCCTCCGCCGTCTCCGCCGAGACTTCCCGCTCCTTTCCTCTGGCCTACTGGTGCAGCTGAAGGGGAGGGTCGTTAGTGTGAGCTGTACACTGGTCACTGCGGGCTACCTCCTCTCGATTCCCCACTGGGACGTCATCGTCTGACCACGGCGCGGGGGGTGGTATCGTGACCTCTGCCTCAACCGCCTCTCGATTCCCCTCTGGGACGTCATCGTCTGTCGACGAAGCGGGGGGTGGCACGTTGCCGCTGCTGCTGCTGCTATGCTCCGATATGTCGTTGTGCGTGGCAGGATCCTCTGGATGGTCGTCTGTCGTCGTCACGGGGCGCTGAGGTGGTCCGTGCACAGGGCGGTCCTCGGGGACGGGGCTGGGACTCGAGACGCCACGATTTGCATCAGGCCTATCGGGCCCCATTTCACTTCGGGGATTCGGTAATGTCGAAACCGCGCTCCCTTCTGGCCTAACGGGCCCCATTTCAGCCGTGGCAGAATCCTCCGGACGGTCGTCGGTCGTCCTGGTCACCACGTCTGGAGCCGCTTCGAAATTCTGAGTTCCTGGCCCCGTGACGGGGGAGGTAAAGGGAGGAGGAGGGGCGCCCTCCGAATCCTGGAAGAGCATGCCGATGACCGCCGTGATGGCCCGAAGAATGTTGGCAATCTCAGCCTCCAACTTCGACCGCTTGGCTGCGGCGTCGATGGACGTCAGCACCTTCGAGACGAAGTCGCCCGCCGTGGCATCGGCGCCAGCAAACTGGTCCTGGAACAGCTCACAGAACGCGCAATAAGCCACGATTTGCTCCCAGCCCGTCGCGGGAATCTTGGAGAGGGCGCCGAGGCCGTTCAGGACGTCCTCGACAGCGAGGCCCTTGGACGGCGACTGGAACCCTGGCGGCTTGCCAGTGATCTCAGGGGTGATGTAGGCCGTAGTCGCCAGCATGCTTACCAAGCCGTGCGTCGGTTCCATCTGGCGTCGGCGGGCGAAATCCTCCGTGCTGCCATCCGCTGTGAAACCAGCGGGATCCCAGGAGCCCACAGAGTCATGCGCGCCCAACTCATTCTCAACTGCTTCCCCCCCGCCGTCCACGTCCACCTCGTCCACGTCCTCGTCCTCCGCCTCCACCTCCACGTCCTCGTCCTCCACCTCCACCTCCACGTCCTCGTCCTCCGCCTTCACCTCCACCTCCACGTCCGCGACCTCGAACCACTCCTGCAGCACCTGAACGCCCAGTTCGCTCTCGAATTTGAAAGCGCGCAGCGGGGATCCAGTGTAATCCAGAAGTCGCATTAAAGTGATCATTTGTTTTTTGGCCCCCCCTCTGTCACAGAGGGGGTCTAAGATGCCCCCCTCTGTCACAGAGGGGGTCTAAGATGCCCCCCCTCTGTCACGGAGGACCTCGTTCTGGGTGCTCTTCTGCCACGGGAGCCCCCGATACGATTGGAAACGATAAAATGCGATGGCGGGATGGGGGATTGGAAGGGGAGGGAGAAGAAAACGATGAAGGAGAGGAGGCAACGACAACACCGATGAAAGCGCCGTTTCTTTTTCCTTCTCCGCTCGGGCAGCGGTCGCCGAGCACGACGGCGCGCGCGAGTCGCCGCCGCTCACGATGCGTTGGCAAGGCCTTCGCTGCTGCGGAGGGTCGACGTTCGGCCGATGAGGCCTCCCTCCGCTGCTGCGGAGGGGCGGCTCCTGTGCGATGGTTCAGCTAAGTTCTTCCCAGGGATTGGTCTCGGGGGGGTGTTCGACCCACCTCCAATTCGTGGCCTCCCAGTGGCCTCCCAGTGCCCCTGGCCGCTACTCCACCCACTGTGGCTGCTCCACCAGTCACTGGGGCGTTGGTCGCTGCCGAATGCAACTTGCATGTCGCGCCAGGCGGAGTCGACCCTGCGGTCCTGCAGCGAGGAAGCCTCGCCGCTCGGCTGTTGCCACTCGCGCTCCTCGCCCTTCCTGGTGCGCCACCTCTCATCCCTGCGCCGCTCCCCGTCTGTTGGTTGCTGTCATGGCGTCTGTGGCCTCCGCTGCTGCGGGGGCTCTGGCGGCCCGTGGCCGAGGGCAGCGATCGCGTCCGAGATGTAGCTGGCGGCGCCGCGCTGCCCTCGCTGCTCCAGCGGCGCAGGCCCTGGAGATGGGCACTGCGGGGTCGGCTGCCACCTTGGGGGTGATAAGTAACTATTTCTATAATTATCCCCTTCCTGTCAACTCCCGCCCCTTCCCGACACTCATTTCCTTATGTCATCCCTCGTCCTGCTCAGCCTATTCCCCATTCCCTCTCCTCCCACCTGCCCTCCCCGTGCTCCACCCCCCCTCTCCCTCCCTCCCCCTTTCAACCCCCCGCCGCGACCTTCCATCGCCAGCCGCGGGCCAGTCGCGGCCGTCGTCCGCGTTTTCGTCTGCCCATCTTGGTGGGCGCCACGCCTGTTGGGCGCGCTCGTCTTGCTCGTCCCTCTCGCGGTGCTGCCCTGGTGCCTGGCGCTCGGGCCCGTGCTGCTCGGGCGCCGCTGCTGCGGCGCCCTGGAGCGCAGCTGCTTGCTGTTTCTGGGCGCGCCTGTCCTTCTTCTCTTTGGCTCTCTCCTGCTTCCTCCCCTGCGAACGCACGCTGGCCATGCGCATTTGGAGCAGGAGAGGGTAGTGGGCGCCGCCGTGCCAGCGCCCCTCCACCTCCACGGTCTCCGGCGGGAGCGTCTTCTGCAACGCGCGGAAGAGGGTCACCTCGCGATTACTAGAGAAGCGGTGGCCCCCTCTAGCCTCAGCCTCGGCGCGCCTCAGTTTCTCACGCTCCTTCTCTTGGATCTTGCGTTGGCATTCCTCTGACTGGGTCAGTAAATCCTGGAGGTGCTCGCGGGCGTCTTTTTTCGGGTAGTAGCGATCGTAAGGCATCCCAGGGCCTCCGTTCTGGCTGTGGTGCCAGTACGTCGGCTCCGATGATGGGCTGGTGGAGGCCCCCGCTGCTGCGGGGGCCTCTGCCTTGCTTCTGTTACGGCACCCGATCTCACCGATCACCGACTTGCGTGCGAAGAGCAACCCCGTCTCGTCTCTGTCGTGCACGGCGCTCAGCGGCCAACACAGGGTGTACTCGCCAGGCCTGCTGAGAACGAAGATGCCGCAGCTGTCCAAGCACGGAGTGCCGTCCAATCCGCGCCAGAAGTACGCTGCTGCCGTCTCCAATCGCATGCCTAGACCCCGAAGACTCGGCAGCGTCTGTGTGAGCGCCATGTTGAAATCCCCACAAAGGATGACAACGTTGTTGTCCTGCAAGATGGTCGCCAGCCTCCGCCACCACGTCTTGTGAGCCTCGTTAAAGCCTTTGGAACCTTTCGCCGTGTCGCGGTGGAGGTGCACCGCGCTCACCCGCACTTTCGAGCCGAAGTGGGCGTAGGTTTGATCGAAGTAGACCTCAACCACCATGATCCTCGAGAACGCTTCCATCTTGCGCCCTTTTGCTGTTTTGTAGTGGCCGTCGACACTCCTTTCCCAGTGGAGCAGCCGCATTGCGTAACACAGATTTGCGCGCGCAGCGATGCACAAGGACTTGTCCTCACGCCCGCGCAGGGTCAAGTATTCGTACTCTGGTCGATTCTGGAGCTGTTGGCAATCGCCAACACTCGCAGCACGACTTCCTCTTGCTGTCGCCATCGCTGCTGCGGGGGCGACAAAAGGCCCACCGCTGCTGCTGCATTGGCCCTCCGCTGCTGACGCCCCCGCTGCTGCGGGGGCGTCCGCCTGCAGCGGCGGTGGTTTCCCTGGCCGCTGTAGGATTGCCTCCATCTGCTCCTCACATTCCGCAAAGCACGCCGCGAGAGCAGGGCAATGCCGCAGCTGCAACTCAAGTCTCCGCCGCTGGTCCGCGTGGTTGGTCTCGCTCGGCATGGAGCCCCAGTTCCCGAACAG
The DNA here is from genome assembly GCA_963575745.1 of Prorocentrum cordatum. NCBI lineage: Eukaryota > Dinophyceae > Prorocentrales > Prorocentraceae > Prorocentrum > Prorocentrum cordatum. The sequence goes on along the minus strand of CAUYUJ010016157.1, from coordinate 157,846 downwards.
GACGGAAAAGTTGCCCACGTTGTCGTTCCGCTGCCTGTTCACGTCAGCCGCTCTTCTTTCGCAGAAGAACTCGAGCGGGGCGGTGTCGCGAAGAACGCAGTTGCGCCGCTCGACGTCGTCGGGCGGCGCGCAGCCCCCAAAGGCCGGCTGATCGCGCCGCTCTTCCTGAGGCTCTTCGTCATCGCTCGGATCCACCACCGAGTCGCCTGGGCGGGTGCGCATCGCAGAAACTTCTGATCGCGCCGCCGCTGCTGAGCTTGAAACGCCAGGCGGCGCAGCCCCCGCTGCTGCGGGGGCGCCCTCTGGCACAAGGGCCCAAGGACCCTTCCAGGGTTCTGCCTGACCACCCACAGGTCGCCAAACCTTCCCAGATTTCGCTGTAAACAATGCCGACAGTCGGCCCCGAGGCCCCGCTGCTGCGGGGCCCAATGGGCTGCTGCTGCTGCTGGTGGCCGCGGCCATCGCTCCCTGCCCCCGCGTTGCAGGGGGGGCGGCCGTCAGAGCCGAACTCCTGGGGCCGAAACGGCGGTGGAAGGAGGGGGGCGGGGCGAAGGAGGAAGACGGGGCGGGTAGGGAAGGAATGGGCGGGCAGAGAGAGAGGGAGAGAGAGAGAGGGAGAGACAGGGAGATAGTGAGAGAGGGATAGAGAGAGAGAGAGAGAGAGAGAGAGACGATAACGAGAGAGAGAGAGAGGGATAGAGAGAGGAATGATATAATGACCAGGAGATATCAGGGAGAAGGAGGGGGGAGAGCAGGAGGAGGGGCGGAGTGATCGACACCCGCGTGGTTTTCTCCCCCTGCCTGCTCCCCCCCTCCTCTCACCTCCTCCCCCGTCCTCCCTCCTCCCTGTTTCTTCTGCGTTGGGCCTGCGCTACGTCCGCGCGCGCACGCGGCACCTCAATCGTAGCCAAGTGGAAGAGCAGCGGCTGCTGCCCGAACTCGCACCCCGCGCCTCGCCGCTGCTGCGGCGGGCCGCGCCTCTCAGAGGCCCCCAGCTGCAGGGAGCGCAAGCGCCAGGGAGCCAGACAGACGGCGTCGCGTCTCACTGTGCATAAACATGCTGAAAGCTCTCGGGTTGCCTCCCAAGTACTCGTCTATGACGTTCTGCAACCACGTGGCAACGTCTCCGGCCACTTTCCACCGAAGTCCCCCATGCCAGCGGCGCCCCATTCCCGCCGAACCCACTCAAAATCTGACCGCTGAGCTGCAGAAAGCCCAGAACCCAACATCGCCCAAAAAAAAAAAAAAAAAAAAAAAGAAAAAAAAAAAAAAAAAAACAAAAAGCAAAAAAAAAAAGAAAAAACAAAAAAAAAAAATAAAAAAACAAAACAAAAAAGCAAAATAAAAAAAAAAAAAAAAAAAAAAAAAAAAAAAAAAAGAACAAGATAAAAAAAAAAAAACAAGATAAAAAAAAAAAATAAAAAAACAAAAAAAAAAAGAAAACAAATAAAAAAGGGGCGATTCAGCGCGTCGCACCTCGACGTTCGACCCGCCGCGCCTCCGCAGCTGCGAAGGCCCGCGCCCAGCTCGGATAACCCGACATGCTTCATCCTGTGTTTGATATCTATGGCTGCCTCTGCGTCTAAGATTTTGGCTTGCTGTGTCCTCAGCAACAACTAAAGAAGGAAAAGGAAAGAGACAAAAAAGGAAAAGAGCAAAAAAGGGATTACGAAAAAAACAAAGAAAATACAGTAAGAAAAGGCAGCAAAAGCAGCAAAGCAGCAACCAGCCAAGAGAAAAGAAGCATTACAAGGAAAAAAAAGAGGCTGAGCGCTTTCTTTACGCGTACGTCGCCCCCCAGGCGGGTTAGCTCTTCTCTGCGCCGCGCCTCGACATCCCGCTGTCGTTTCTCGTTTCTGAGCGTCGCCTCGCGGGCGTCCTCGTATGCTGCGAGGGCTCGCTGAACCCCAGGATCTACCTTCGACACTTCACGCACTCGCCTCCGTTCTTTCCGTAATTGCGTCTCCATGAACGTGGCCCCCGCGATGTCCCCCCAGCTGCGCAACTCCTCGGCGATCGACGAATACGTTCTCATCAATTCAGACGTCTGCTCCGCAGTTTCCATGCGAGACGTCGACAGGCCAGGCGGTGCCTCCAGCGCGCTCTCCCCCGCCGCTGCTGCGGTGAGACTTTGATTGGCCCATTCGTAGTCAAACTCGCCAGCGGCGCTCCACCCGTCGTCGTCCTAGCTCCCATCATCTTCATCTCCTTCGAGGGCGTCGACGGAATTGCCACCCTCAGTGCCCCCGCTGCTGCGGAGACCCTCGGCTGCGTCTTCCGCCCCCTCCATGCCATGCCAAATCTTGCCGCCCTCGTCCAGAGCCGCGTCGTCTCCAAGGTTTGCGAACACGTCGTCGCAGTGGCCGCGTCGAGGGCGCGGGAGGACCAATCGCATGATGTCTTTGTAGGTCCATCTCAAGCGCCCCGCCTGCACCTCTTCTTCGACCTCCGCTACTGCGGCGGCGACCTTCTCACGCATCCCCAACTTTCTCCAGAAATGGCCTGCCTCCTTGCATATGCGCGCGTCCAAGTCCGCATCCCACAGATTTGCCTTGGAACCAGTTTCCCAGTACCCGTCTGCCGCAGCCAAGTGAAGACTCATTTGGGACATCACTTCCACCATCAAGTCAATGCATTCTAACTGTCCAGCTGTGGGACGCACTGGCCCAGCCTCATGGCTCTCAGCAGCGCGGCTCCTTCTCTCTTCATGTACTCGCGCTTGGCGTGTTGATTCAGATGTGTGTCCACAGTTTGGAGGATTGGGGTTACGCCGCCCCCGTGCGGGATGAACACGTACCCTCGAGACAAACATAGCTTACTCACAAGCGGGGACAAGTGAGGGCCATGATCATCCGCCATCATAATTCTCCACTCCCGCTGCTGCGGAGGCTCTGGCAGATGAGGGAGGTGGCGGTCCAGGTGCGCGAGCGCGCACGGTGTCCGGTAAGACCCCTTGGTGCTGGTGGTCGCCGACACCCATCTGCCGAACCCTCGGCGCCGAAGGTGTTCGAGCAGGCGCGGCCTCAACTTCTCCCCCCCCCCCTCCGCCTTGAACATGCACTCCATCGGTGGGGGGCCTTCTCTCCGCAGTCGATCCTTGTCGCTCATTGTCATGAAATTGGCCGTCCACCGCTCCCGCACCGCGCCGTGGCACTCCACCAGTGGCACTTCGACCCCCGCTACTGCGAGGGTCTTCACGCCAGCTGATCCTGTTTCATTGTGGTGGAAAGGCGACTGGTCGAAGTTCTCCATCTCGGGATCCTGCTCGTTGAGTAGCACGCACGCGGCGCGCACCCTAAACACGTTCAGCCAGCCTCGCTCGAGGCGCTCTTCCAAGACGGGCAGCGGGCACTTGTACTTCCTGTTCGGGCACCGCATGCTGAGGCCGTATTCCTTGCGCCAGGAGGCCCACCATCGCGACCTCAACTCCACGGCGGCGGGTCGCTGCCCGATCCGCAGCTGCTGCGTGACGTACTCGCTCATGAGCTCCAACGCTTTGGTCTGGAGCATGCTTTGCGTGAACCTTGCTATCTTCGCTGGCTCTCTTTGGGTACTTCGCATTCCACTTTTGATCATCTTCCAATCTACACTGTGCCGAATGGAACTCCACCATTCAAACAGAGCTTGCCGCAGCCAAGGGCATTTTCGAGCTGCCCCCTGTCCCTGTTGTGGTATCCTTTTCCGCCCTTTCCACTTCAGGAGGCGCCCCTGCCCGTGCTGCGTCTCGTGTCCCCGCGGATGCCGAACAGCCTCCGCTACTGCGGAGGCGTATTTCGACGACAGAAAAGCCTTGTGCCAGCGCCGCGCAACGTGCGTGCGCTTCCTGAGAGAGAGACGGGACATGGAACCCCAGTCCCACGCGTCCATGAATGAACGCGCCCCTCCATACGGAAAGCGGTCTCCAGGCGTCCAGCCTAAAGAGCGCATGTGCTCGTCGAAAGCACCCGCTATCACCATCCTCGAGCACAGGGGCGACGGGACCACCACGCGCTTCTTGTTCTGGGCGGGGGCTTTGCGCTCGCAGCCGCGGTTCCTGTACCTCAAGAGCTGCTCCTCCCGCTCTGCGGGCATCAGCTCCCGAGCTACGTCCAGGGCGCACGCAGCGTCTTTTGTCAACCATTGGATGGCTTGCACGAGCTCCTGACAGACTGCCTCGGCGTCGACTTCCACCACTGCCAAGTCCTCAGGTGGCGCCGCCGCTGCTGCGGCGGCAGCGCCCTGTGCTCTCGGAGGGGCGGCGTGGCCAGGCTGCGGGACAAGTTCTTCGTCGTCTAAGGCGCTCTGCAGGCGACGAAGCTCCTGGACGTCATCCTGCGTGACTTCTTGTGTCAGGACCATCGCGTCGAGGAACCACGCCAGACGCACCCTTTGCACAATGTAGTCCGCGATGTCCTGGCAGGCGGGCATGGAGGAGGGGCAAGGAGACTCGGTGGGGGGGGCACGAGGGGAGAGGGGGGCGCGATGGGAGAGGCATGAAGGCAAAATGGGGAGAGAAGGAGGGGGAGAGCATGTGGGGGCAGCAGAGATGGAAGCGAAGGATCAGGGTGGTCGGAGAGAGCAACTGTCCTGGCGGAGCTCCCTGCGAGACTCTCGCGTGGAAACCTCCTGGGTCATCCGCAACACGCAATCCAAACCGCAGTCCCCGTCTGCGACTGTGGACACGACGAACACACCGAGAGCCGAATAGAAACCGTCCACCGTCGAAGCATCTCCCGTGAAGTCCACAAAGTCGGTGGAGACGCCTGCGATAAAATGATTGCATAGAATCAAAAGATACTCCTCCGACACGGGGGCCCAGTCCGGTGGCCCCGATTCTCGGGGGACGGCGCAACACGCGATCGCGTCCGCCGCAGGCTCGCGGGTTAACTCCTCCAGTTTCCACGGCGGCAAGACAGCTTTGCAAAGGTCGACTCTGTTCCGTCCTTCCCACACGTAGACGCGCACCTTCCGCAGAAGTGCAAAGATTACGAAAGCAGAATACCCTATCCACTCTCGGCATCCCCCCGGCCTTCCGCGAATACTGCGCGACAACTTCATCAATTTCTCGAAGCACCTCTGGCCTTGTTCTGAAAGTGCCCCTGCAGGCGCGGGCGGGGCCACCGCGGCGCCTGCGTTCGCGGCTGTCTTTTCAAAGGCGGTCACTGCAGCAATCTCCGCCCCTGGAAGCACGGGTTCCGCTATGTCGCGAAAAGCAAGCGGGGCGGGTTGAGGGAAAGCGACAGGGGGAACCCCCTTTGCTGAGAGAGCTGCTGTTGCCGCGGAGTCCTTCAGGGCAGCCTCCACTGCGGAAGCGGCCTCGGCGATAGCGTCGGCGCCATGCGCGCCAGCAGGACCTACGCACGCCTCCGCTGTTGCGGGGCCTTCAGAAGGGCACGCGCACGGTGCCGCCGCCACTTCAGGAGGGGCCACGCACGCTTCCGCTGACGCACCCGCTGCTGCGGGGCCGTCAGAAGAGCCCACGTGCGGCTCTGCTGCCACTTCAGCAGGGGCCACGCACGCCTCCGCTGACGGCCCCGCTGCTGCGGGGCCTTCAGCAGGGCCCACCCACGGCTCCGCTGCCGCTTCAGCAGGGACCTCGCACGCCTCGGCCGGCGCCCCCGCTGCTGCGGGGGCTCCAGTTCCTGCGGGCCACCCGCCCGCGCATTGCACTAAATGCCAGGGCGCTTGCAAGTCTGACCACTTATTGTAGTCCACAGAACCGTCCGCCAGACGATGGTCGCTGGGACACGGCCGCTGCGAGCAGAAATGAATCTTCTTACATATGCGTCTGCCAGAGTCATAATGGCAAGCCGCGCCGCTGCTGCGGCGCATAACGTACCCGAATCCGAATATTGTCTCCTTTAGTTTCCGTGGGTTCATGAGCACTCTGTCGGGGTCTTTCTTTTTGTCTTCTTGGTACCAAAACTCCACAAATTCGTGGGCCTCGCGGTCGTGCCCGACCCGCAGAGGCGCGTTTGCAGGGCGAGCGTCTCCTGGGTCTGGAGGCGGAGCGGCTGCGGCGGCCATGATGCCGAAGCCATGCGCGCGCGCACGCGGCCGCCCTCTTGTCTCGAGCCCAGCGCCGCAGGGCAAGCAAACGGCCGCATCCCCCCACAAGGAGGATGTACAAGGGGGCGGGAGGAACGAGGAACAAGGGAGATATGCGGGGCCCAGCGGACACACGCCTGAAAAAAACACGACCGTCGGCATGCTTCGCGAGGGTTGCTGCTGTGAGATGGGCTGGTGAGGAGGGGCCCGAACGACTCGCACCAGGACGAGCGGCCCGAACGACGCGCAGAAAACTCAGAAGCATGCACGCACGAACGAACGCCCCGAACGACTCCGAGAACACCCCCCAGAAAACAAGGCCAGAATGTGGGAAGTCGTCGACATCGTCGTCGAGGGAAGGCGAACGCGGCACGGGGGATGATGATAGTCTCCTCTTCCACCGTGAACCAACAGCCCCCCCCAAAAAAAAGCGGGCCGCTCGGGCGTTTGTACAAGGCGCCAAAAGTGCAACATTCCTGCAGGCCGCCTCTGCAGGAATTGAGGCGCAGCCCCCCCCGCAGCCGCACTGCGGGTGCGCCGGCGGGCGCGGGGGAGCGGCGGTGGCGCCAGCGCGCAGCTGGTAGCTGTCCCCTCCTCCCCCCCCATCATAGCGATGATGAGAATGATGAGCATCCTACGATGAGGCCCTGTGTCCTGTCCCAGAATCTCGGGCCCCGCCCTGGGCCGCGGGCCACGCCCCTGCGTCCGTGTTATATATATATATACATATATATACATACATTTATGTCGACACACCATACATACACAAGATGAACATATATGCAACATGTAATCGGTCAGCGGAGGCCCGACGCCGCCCAAGACGACCGCGCGGAGCGAGAGGCAGAGCGTGCCTCGAGACAGTATTTTCTGTTTCTCAAGGGTTTTCGCCGGTTGGCGACGCGCCGCCACCTTCTTCGCTTTCGATGCGCCCTTCGCGGTTCCGAGGAGATCCGCCATGGGACCCCGACCTTTTTCTCCCGCTGCTGCGGGGGGCCCTGCTGCAACCCCCGCTGCTGCGGAAGCGTTTTTCACAGGAGTCGACGCTTCATCCACGTTGTCTCCTTCTCCGACGCGAAGCTTCCCAAGCGCTTGCTCTAACATTGTCGTTTCGTTCAAGGCGCCCTTCACGGCGCTGAGACCACGGGCCACCTTGAGCATGCACAGGCGGTGCTTTCCGACGGGCACGAAGGTTTCTAGGCTTTCCTCGCCGCCAAAGGAAACATAGCGCTCCTCCCATTCCAGAGCACATCCCGCTGCCCCCTCGTGACTTCGGCACAGCCCGCCCGTCGCGCAGAGCACCCTCATGCTCGTGCCATCTTGGCGCGCTGCTTTCCCGACAACGACATCCCGCCATGTTTCCTCTGCCTTGCGTTTCATGCCGCCGCGCGCAAGCCCTCGCTGCTGCGAAGGCGCCCGCGTTCTAGGTGTCAGCTCGCCTCACTGGTGATCCGCCTGAAAACGGCTATGGAAAGCGGACTCCTCGTCTCGAACAAATCCTCCTACTTCTCATCGGACTCCAAAGCCTAACCACTTCTTGTGGTCCACAGAACCGCCGCCAGACGGTGGTCGCTTTTCCACGGCCACTGCGAGCATAAATGAATCTTCTTCCATATGCGTTTGCCAGATTCATAGTGGCAAGCCGCGCCGCTGCTGCGGCGCATAACGTAATTACCCGAATCCGAATATTGCCCTCTGTCGGGGTCTTTCGTTTTGTCTTGTTGGTATGCAAACTCAAAATTCGTTGACCTCGCGGTCGTGCCCGACCCGCAGAGGCGCGTTTGCGGGGCGAGCGCCGCCTGGGTCCGGGGGCGGAGCGGCTGCGGCGGCCATGATGCCGAAGCCATGCGCGCGCACACGCGGCCGCCCTCTTGTCTCGAGCCCAGCGCCGCAGGGCAAGCAAACGGCCGCACCCTCGCAATGATCCTCCTGTCGGTGCTGCTGCGGGTGCTGCTGCTGCTGCTCCTCCTCCTCCTCCTCCCCCTCCCCCTCCTACTGGTCCCAACCCCTCCGCCCCGTCCTCGCCAGATTCCGCGAGTTCCTTTTGTCCTCTAGCGCGCGAGCGCTGGAGAGCCGCAGGCTCGCGATCCCCCGCGCGCGCCCTAACCCCTGTCCAGTCGACAGGAACCCGCAGGCATCCACCCCAGCGGTCAGCGCGCCGCTGGCGCGGTGCATACACCGAGTCTGTCTGCATAAAACAAGCCGGTGTAGCGGTCAGCGCGCCGCTGCTGCGGCGCGCGCCAGCGAGCGGATAACGAGGACATCACTTCTCTGTTTCCTGCTTGATGGCTTTCTGGACCACGTCCTCCAAGAACGCTAGAAGAACCTGCTTCTGCTGCGCACGGGTGCTCTGTTTCAAGGGCGTCGTCACTTCCGTCAACGCCACGCCTGTGGACCATTTCTCCTCGTTCAGATCCTGAATCCTGGAGGCCCATTGTCGGCCTGCCATTGGCCCTCCTTTGACCTCCAGTGCCCACATCCCAAAGGGGCGCCACCTGGTGGTCCACGGGCGCTTCTCGTCCAAAGCGTCGTCCTCGTCGTCGTCGTTGGGTTCGGGAACGCTTTTGCCCTGGCTCTCCTCGTACAGGTAATGCAGAAGCCAAGGCAGGTCCTGACTCTGAACGAGCAGTTGCCCATACTTGTTCTCATACACACTAACCTCTTTCGTGTCGGCCTCATCTGGCTTAGGAGACATCGGCATGGTTACTCTGCAGAGCGTGCCTCGAGAAAATCCTTTATGTTTCTCAGGGGTTTTCTTCGCTTTCGATGCGACCTCGACGGTGCCGAGGAGATCCGCCATGGGATCCCGACCTGTTTCTCCCGCTGCTGCGGGAGACCCTGCTGCGCCCCCCGCTGCTGCGGGGGCCTCTTTCACAGGGGTCGCCGCTTCATCCACGTTGTATCCTTCTCCGGCGCGAAGCTTCCCAACCAATTGCTCTAACATGTTTGTTTCGTTCAAGGCGCCCTTCACGGCACTGCGACCACCGACCACCTTGAGCATCCACAGGCGGTGCTTTCCGACGGGCACGAAGGCTTCTAGGCTTTCCTCGCCGCCCAAGACAACACAGCGCTCCTCGCATTCCAGAGCAAATCCCGCTGCTCCCTCGTGATTTCGGCACAGCCCGCCCGTCGCGCAGAGCACCCCCATGCTCGCGCCATCTTGGCGCGCTGCTTTCCCGACAACGACATCCCGCCATGTTTCCTCTGCCTTGCGTTTCATGCCGCCGCGCGCAAGCCCTCGCTGCTGCGAAGGCGCCCGCGTCCTAGGTGTCTGCTCCCCTCACAGGTGAACCGCCTGAAAACGGCCATGGAAAGCGGGCTCCTCGTCACGAACAGATCCTCCTACTCCTCATCAGCATCATGCTCCCTCCACGAGCTTCTTTCCATCTCATCCAACCCATCCCCCTCCTTCTCTCCGAACGAGCACAGCTGCCTTCCCTGTCCCTTGACCGCTCCTCTGCCCCTTGAGGGGGGGCCTTGTGTGCTCTGACCGACCCTCTGTCCCGCAGGGGGGGGCGTCCTGATCGAACGACCACCCCTCTGTGACAGAGGGGTGGTCGCGCTTTTCCGCGCACCCCCACTCTGTGACAGAGGGGTGGTCGCGCTTTTCCGCGCACCACCCCTCTGTCGCAGAGGGGGGGTGCGCGGAAAAGCGCAACACCCCTCTGTCACAGAGGGGGGGGGGCGCGGAAAAACGCAACCACCCCTCTGTCACAGAGGGGGGGTGCGCGGAAAAGCGCGAGCACCCCTCTGTCACAGAGGGGGGGGGGCCTTGTGTGCTTTGACCACCCCTCTGTCCCGCAGAGGGTCCCGCGAACAGGACGGCAGGACGATGAGCAGGACGATGAGAACGGAGAGAGGAAAACAGGACACGGGAGGGAGGCAGGAACGGACGAGGGGGGACGGAGACGGAGGCGAGGCGTGAGGGGAGGGCAGGACGAACACAGAGGGAGAGGAGCAGGACGAGACCTGGCAGGGGATGTGCACCAGGAGAGAGATCTCATGGAGGAAGAGGAGGGGAGGGGACGAGAGGCACTCACATTTAAGCATTTGCAGGCCCTCGCACTTGCTCCATTTCTCAGCGACCGCCGCGCCGCCATGAGAACTGACGTACCACCGCCACTACTGCGGCGGATGCGTGACCTCTCCCATCCCTGTCTTGTGCTGTTTCTGCTGCCCCCCTCCCCCCTCCCTCTTCGACCTCCTCTCCCCGCCCTTTTCCTCCTCCCCTCCAGCTGGCGGCTGCGGGCTGCGACGGGTGGATCATCGGCCGCTGTCATCTGCCGCCCCGTTTCGCGCACCCTCCGCCGCTGCGGCGGGATCACACGAAGTGGGCCCCCTGGCCAGGGATTGTCATCTTACCGCTCTTGGGGGCTTTCCGTCCCTCCTCGGCGTCCTTCTTCCGTTTCTTCTCCTGCTCTTTCTGCTCCTTTTGCCATGCCTGCTTCTCCTTTTGGGTGTCGGTGGCCCTCTTCTCCTTTGTGATCTGCAGCATCAGCCGATCTCCGCGCACCAGCGGCACCGCGTTGTGCATGCGCGGGACAAGCACGCTGCAGACGCGGAGGGGGGCGGCTGGTTGGCACTTTGTCATTGTCTGGAACTCGCGTGGTCGAAGTCCAACGTTGAACTTCCAGTGCTCCTGTCCCTGCACTAGCTGGGCTCGGGCAAGTTCTTCTGGTGTCATCCTCTCAACTCCCCAAAAGAAGTGCAAGGACTCGGTACCTCCGAACTTAAACTGGTACGGATTCTCTGACTGGTCGGCCTCGCCCTGTGCAGGCGCCGCTGCTGCGGGGGCGCCCCGTCGAGCTGCGGACCTACGGGCGCCTCGCCCTGCGCAGCCTCCGCTGCTGCGGAGGCCGCTTCCTGCGGCGCGGGCTTGAGCTCCAGCTCTGGTAATTTGAAATCAGGTTGTGCCCAATATTTTTCCATTTTCTCGACAGGAGTCGGACGTTTCTCACCGACTAGCACCTCCACTGCCGGCGGGTTGCTCGAGACTTTCGGGAAAATCTTCGCGGTGGGGCAGCAAGGGGAGAGCATCAGTTTCCCCTCGGCGATGTCCTCAGTAGCCACCACATGGACACTCTTGGCTTGAACGTCATATTGCATCTGGACGGGTTGGGCGCAAGTGTCCGCGTGACGATGGAAGCCAGTCATGACTTCCGCGATGCTTGCTTTGTGCCACCTGTCTGTGTCGAGATTGCCAGACGGAGCCGAAGCGTGCCACGATTTCACTGGGACCACCATCAGGCTGTTCACGGGCTTTGACACTTCAGACATCTGCCTGTTCAGAGGCTTGTCTTCTTCGTTGAACTCTATCAATACTGGCTGCGGGCGAGGGCCCTCGCCACCTCCGCTGCTGCGAGGGCCAGCGGGGTTCTCGGGGGCCGCGGGCAACTTGTCGGTCCACGGCGCAGGAGGGAGCGGGAACTCTTTCTGTGCGTTCTTTTCCATATTCTGCCAGGCCTCGCGTACTTCAGCATAGTACGGACGCGCTGCCTCGCACACGGCCTCCACAACTGCCTCCAGACGAGGTTTGCCAGCCTTCACCCTTACGTACGCCTGGTAGAAGGTCTCCGTCGCAGTCAGAACCGCCCCCGCGGTCAAAATCGCGCTCTTCTCCTCCCCGTGGGCCCCCGCTGCTGCGGGGGCCAATATGCGACGGACATACCCCAACAAAGAATTGAGCTCCATTACCCGACTGCTGCCCTCGCTGTGTCCCCAAGACGTTTCCGGCGCGGGGCATTGCCCGCACCTCGGCTCTTGCGAGAACGCCCTCATGACAAGGGCAACCTTCACATGGGGACAATCTATGGGGAGTTGGTTGAGAACGCCCCATGTGGCTGGTGCCAGGGAGCGTATTTTGTGATCCACCCAACGTCTATCATAATCCAGAATTTGCGGTATGAGCTGCCCTGATGCGGCCCCCACGTTGATGACGAAAGTGAACATGTCCTCGAACCATTTGGCCTTGGCGTACTCGGGATGCCGTTGCGCGCAAGCCTTGAGAATAGTGTCGTACGGGATATTCACGGGCTGTCCTGTCTCAGATCCCCACGATGCTTTCTTGCCCGCCGCTGCTGCGGTGGCGACGAAATCAGCGACGGACGTCAGGACCTCGATTTCGTGAGAGGTCACACCTTTTCCCTGTGGGTCGTTCAGGGCCGCGGAAATGATCGCGGGGCCTTGCGCGAAGACGGCGTCGAAATGAATTTCCCACGAGAGCACCTCGCAAAGCAAACCGTTATCGAGCACGTCCATGAGTTCTGTGAACTTCGGTGCGCGACGCATTTTGGGATATCCCAGGAGCCACCTGTACCTGTCTGGAACTCCTCCAAACCACATCTTTTGTGGTCTTCGGGAATGACCCACACTGCGCCGTGCTTGAGGCTCAGCAGACCAAGGGTTAGCGTGCAGTGGCTCAGCGCCCCGTAGTTGAACGTTGACAAGCTTGCGCGCGCCGAGCGTAGAGCCTCCACGGACTCCGCGTTCTGCAAGTTGTGGTCCGCGTGCGCCGTGCACGGCCTGCCATGGAGGCGCTCGTAATCGGCCTTCTTCCCCGCAGGGAGTTCCTGAACAACCGCTGCTTCGTGCTGCGCCTCGTTCAAGAGGAACCTGTCTTTCAGAATCCCACACAGGAGATTAACCACTCTGGCAGCGGAGGGGTACGTTCCACCTCTGCTCTGCGGGTGGACGCAGATATCCTCCAAGGAGATCTTGGCCTTCAACCGCTGCCCCCCGGAGTCCTTCAAGGCATAGCGGCTGCGCAACGTGGCGGCATCATTCAGGGGACCTGACTTGATGTCCTCGGACATCTATCCAGGCGCACCCGCTGCTGCGGGGGCAACTTCCAAAACAGATGCTCCGCGACGGTTGCCCCCGCTGCTGCGGGGCCCCGCTTGAAGCACGAGTGCCTGTCGCGCGCGCGGACAGAAGGAGGGGCCTCGCGGATCCGCGGCCTGCCCGCACTTGAGCAACAGGAGAAGGAGAGGAAAGGCAGATAGAGGGAGAGAGACAGAGAGAGAGAGAGAGAGAGAGAGAGAGAGAGAGAGAGAGAGAGAGAAAAAAAGAGGCGACGAACGGCGGGTCGACGCGGCCTTCTCAGTTTTTCGATACGCGCACATCCGCCTGAACAGGAGAATCATTGATACATCGGCCCCCCCTCTGTGAGAGAAAGATTTCCCACCCCGAACCCATCTGTGAGAGAAGGGGGCGCTGTGTGAGTTGCGTGCATGGAAGCGATGATCAGAACAAAGACATAATGGCGGGCGGGGGATTGCAGGAGGGAATGCAAGGGGAAGCGAAGCAAAGGAGAGAGCAGGACACAGATGACAGCACAGATGTCGTTTTTTCCTCACACCGCATGCGATGCCGCACGCGACGCGCGAAACCGCGCCCCCCCGCGCGCGCGCGAGTGCGCCCCTCCGCCGAGGTCACCCCCCCTCGGCGAAATTCTTGCGACATCCCTCCGCTGCTGCGGAGGGGCGCCCCCCTTGTGCGCTCGGGATGTCGCGGTCATCCTGAGGACCGTACAGTCAACCATCTGGGGGCACTGTCGTGTTCATCCGCCCCGTAATTACATCCGAAGGGGGTCGACGCCTTCTTGCCAGGAGCTGCCGACTGGCGGCATCTTGGACCCTAGTTTGCACCAGTTGCCCCAATGGTCGCGGTACCAAAGTGCCTGATCGAATGGATCGCCATCTTCCACGCCTGTCCTCCGAGCAGTCTTCTCATCCCACAACCCACCACGCTCCAAGACAGCAGCCCCCGCTGCTGCGAGGGCTACAGCAGCCCCCGCTGCTGCGAGGGCTTGTTTCTTGGAGCTCGCCTTGCGCCGAGCTAGCGGCCGCGCGGCCGCCTTCGCCGACGCTGCCGTGGGTCGAGCCGCCGCCCCAGCGCGCGTGCTCGAATGAGGTCTGTGGTCCGGTTTCCGAGAAGCCCTCTTCTCGCCGACGCGGCATCGCCCCGTCCTTGTGTCGGGTTTCCTATTCCTCTTCTCGCCGATGCGGCATCGCCCGGCCCCTGCGTCGGGCTTCCTAGCCTTCATGGCTGGCGATCTCGAACCCAAACGGCACGGCAGAGATCGGGAGCGGGACAAAGAGCTGACACATGGAGCGGGACCGGGACCGGGAGCCCGGGACCGGGAACAGCACCGACACCGGGACCGGGACCGGGACCAGCACCCCCGGTCCCGGTCCCGGCCCCGGTCCCGGCCCCGGTCCCGGTCCCGGTCCCGTTGTCGGTCCTGCTGCCCGTCCTGGGCTCCCCGCCCCTGTCCCGGCCCCGGTCCCGGTCCCGCTCTTCCCCTGGTCCCGGTCCCGGTCCCGGCCCCGGTGTCGGTCCTGGTCCCAGGACCCCTCCTCCTCCTCCTCCTCCTCTTGCTCGTCCTCCTTTTCCCCCCGGCAAAAAGCAAACGACGACGACGAGCACGACGACAACGACGACGATTTCCTCAGCCGCTCAATGCGAGCGCCTGGCTCCTCGCGCGCGCGCGCGCCGAGCCCGCGCCTCAGATCTCTTATGATAACCCCCCGCTGCTGCGGAGACAACCCCCGCTGCTGCGGAGGTCTCCGCAGCCGCGCGCCGCCAGCTGGAGTCGCTTGAAGGGCTGCGGCGCCGCGACTGCAATGCCTCGAACGCGGAACTGAACGCAAACGGGTCCGCAGGAGGCGGCGACTCCCCGTGGAGGAGCTGCGGCGGCGGAGGCTGCGGCGGCGGCCTCGGGGCGAGCGGCGCCGCCAGAGGGGGGGGCGTCTGCGACTGTCTTGGCAGGAGCCGCTTCGGCGGAGCGTGTGGCGGCTGGCTCGGGACGAGCCGCGCTGCCGTAGGGTGCGGTGTCTCCTCCAGCGGGGGGGCCCCGCGGCGTCCTCCTCCACGCGGGGGAGGTGGCCGTGGTGGTGGCATCATTGGCGGCATGCCTGGCGGACGGCAAATCTGGCCTGGGAGGAGCGGGCGCCATCCTCTCGGCATCAGCACCACCTGACCTGCGTGGGGTGGGTGCACGGGCGGCGTGGGCAGGAGCCGCCCTGCCCACGCCGCCCTGCGGTCGCCGCCCTCCACCTGCCCACTGCGTCTGGAGCGGCTGCGCCCCCTCTGCTCCTGCCCTCTGCGTCTGGAGCGGCTGCGCCCCCGCTGCTGCGAGAGCACTCTCCTCTTTCGGTCTCTGCTCCTCTGCTCCCGCTCTCTGCGTGTGGAACGGCTGCCCCCCCGCTGCTGCGAGGGCTTCGTCCTCTTTGGGGTTCTGCTCCTGATATCGTTATGCTTATTCTTCTTCTTGTTCTTTTTCTCCTTCTCCTTCTCCTTCTTCTCCTCCCTCTCACCTCTGTCAGGGTTCCTCTTTTCGTCCTGGGGCGGCGTGGGGCTGCAGGAGTCGACGGCGTCGCGCCCGTCGCCCTCGAGCTCCTCCTGGGCTCCGTGCGCCCCCGCTGCTGCGGAGGCTGCTGCTTCAGATTCTGTCTCCGCCTCCTCCTGGTCTCCGTGCGCCTCCGCTGCTGCTGAGGCTGTTGCTTCGGGGTCTGTCTCCGCCCACTCTCCCCGCTGTTTTTCCCACTTGGCTTCCCGCTTCCGATCCTTCTTCCTGGCCGCGGCGCCTTTGCCAGACTTCCTGTTCTTGGCTTCTACAACAACGAACAATGTGTGGCAATGTTCCGTGAGGCGGTTCGCATCCTGGGCCTTGTGGATCACCCTGTGCAAGTGCGGCCAGTCATATGTATCCTGCTCCTTGCGCTCCGCGTCCGTGAGCCTGACCCAGGTCGGACGCGCCGCCCAATCCAACTGGCGGTGCTCCAGCCTGGTGAGGAGCCCCCGCTGCTGCGGAGGCTGGAAAACCTGATTCCACCAGTGCGGCAGATCCGGCTGCTCGCTCGCAGGGCACTCGCGAACCTGAGCGGGGCCAAGAATCACGATGTAGTGCGGGTGCGTCACGTGGCTCTCTTTTTTCGGACACCAGAAAGCCAAGGCGAGAGCGCCTGTACCAGACGCGCCGCAACTTCTGAGCAGCTCCGAAAGATCGCCCTTGTCTCCGTCGAAGATCCCGGCGAGAATACGCACTCGGTGCCGCAACGCCAGGTTCCGCAGCCCGTTGCGGAAGTTTTCGGGCCACGGGTCCCCCGCGAGGCTCGTCTGGTGTCGGAAGAACACGCCCCCCACTGCTATGGAGAGTTTGCCTTCCTTTGCTTTCGGATTGTGAGCCCCCGCTGCCAGGGTCACCGACCAGGCCTGAACCAGGAACTTCCCGTGGGAGTGCGCGCGAAGCACCTCGCACTGCTCGACGCGCTCGGGAACCCAGAGGAGAGCCCCGACGCACTCGCGCGCGACCTTCCCGTGGAAGCCACTTTGGCGGATGAGATCGTCGAGATGTTGCTTCCGCTGATCGCGATTGATGGGTGCACCAGGCTCGAAGGAGACTAAGACGACCCCTTCGCGCCTGTCCCTGACAGCTGCGACCCAATTCGACAGGGAGGCGTCCGCGCGCAGGACGAGGGAAGCAAAAGCCAGATTCACGCGCGCCTCTGTCTGCCCCTCCTGCACCTGGTCTTCATCGTCGTACAGCAGGGGCACAAGAGGCTTGGAATGGCTCGGGCCGCGCTCTTCCGATGGGAAGTGCGGGCGGCCTTCCTCTGGGAAGCCCTCTTGGACAGGAAGCGCTGGCGACTGCGCCTTCGAGGTCAGGGCGAGCGGCTGCGTCACGCAGGCCCCCGCTGCTGCGGGGGAGCTGTCACGCAGTTTGCGTGCTGCGATCAGACCCTTCCGTTGTCGCCAATTAGTCGTGCAGGGAGATCTCGGTCTCGGGTCATCGGAGCGGGTGGCGTTCTGTCCAGGCTCGATTACCGCTGTGGCGGCGCCTGGCACCACGGATGCCCCCGCTGCTGCGGAAGCCGCCTCCTTAGCCGTTGTGACTACAACGAGGTTGGCGGCGGCCGTTAACTTCCGCGCCTCCGCGATCTCGCCCTGATCCATCATTTTCTGAGCAACCACCAGGCTCCGCGAAATGCTTCCCTGGGCACCAGACAGCGACGAAAGCAATGTCCGAAGTTCCGTTGCAACCTCCTCCCCCGCTGCTGCGGAGGCTGGTGCTGAATCTGCCAGTCCCTGCGGAACTGGATCAGGGGCCTCCTCTGGCAGCCCCCGCTGCTGCGGAGACTTCGGCAGAGGTTCCTGCGCGGTTCCAGTCGCGCCTTGCTGCCCCATGCCCCGGGCCGCTCCCGTCGCGGAGGCGGGCGGGCGCGGCGGGGGGCAGACCTGCAACGGCTGCGCTCAAATGACTTTTCCCCTTGCGCCAGTCTGCTGCTCCCACTTCTGAACTACCTCATCCCTTCTACATCTCCCTGCTCCCTCCTCTTCCTGTTCAGTCCTCCCTCCTCCCTCCGCCGTGCTCATTTCTCCTTGCTCCCTTCTCTGCTCCTCCTACGTGGGGCGTTTCACGACAACGACGACGACGACGACGAGAACGATGACCACGACGGCGACAACGAGGACAACGACGACCACGACGACGACGACGAGGACTATGACCACGACGGCTACCAGCGACGACGACTAGCGACGACGACGACCGACGACGACGACGCCGACCACGACGACGACGGCGAGGACGACAACGAGCGACGACGACGACGACAATCGACGCCGACGAGGAACAGACGACGACGAACGAGGACGACGATTGCGACGACGAGATGACGAAGGTTCGAAGATCGAACCTCGAAGTGCGAAGCTTCGAAATTCAAACTTCGACCTTCGAACTCCGAACTTCCAACTTCTAACTGCGAACTTCGCTGGGGTGCCAGGGATGGACTGGGATGGAGGGAAAATGGGAAGGAAAGAGCGAGGAAGCGGGAGAGGAAGTTGGAGGAGAACGAACAGGCGTGGAGCGACGAGGAACGGGCGGCGAGGGGCCGACGTTGAGGGCGGCGGGATGGGGGGACAGGGAGGAGAGGGAAGACTTCAGAACGAAGATCGCGCCACGGCGCCTGCGCGCGCGCCCCCGATCTCGGCGGCCAACGCGCGCGCCCCTGCAGAAATGCAGCGCGCCCTTCATTCGAGCCCCGCTGCCGCGGAGCCACCTACTCCACAACCAAATCGTCTGGGGAGCTGTTCGGTCCCCAAACTACTAGTTCTTCAGCCGCTCGGCTCTTGCGAGCCCGCCCTCATGACAAGGGCAACCTTCACATGGGGACGCTCAATGGGGTGTTGATTGAGAACGCCCCATGTGGCTGGTGGCAGGAACGGACGAGGGGGGGCGGATAGAGGAGCAGGACGAGACCTGGCAGGGGATATGCGCCAGGAGAGAGATCTCATGGAGGAAGAGGAGGGGAAGGGGACGAGAGGCCCTCATAATTAAGCGCACGCAGGCCCACGCACGTGCTCCATGTCTCAGCGACCGCCGCGCCGCCATGAGAACTGTCGCACCACCGCCGCTACTGCGGCGGATGCGTGACCTCCCCCAGCCCTGTCCTGCGCTGTTTCTGCTACCACCCTCCCCCCTTCCAGCCAAGCTCGGGTTTCAAGCTCGGAGACGGGCGCGGCTGGCGGCTCTTAGTGCGGGTGCGCGTGCTGCCTCCAACTCCTCATCCCCCTCCTCCTCCTCCTCTCCTCATCCTCCCTCCTCTTCCTCCTCATCCTCCCATATCGGCCCAGCTCCGATCGCCGCTCAGCTCCCCTGGTGCGGCTGGCGGCAAAAGTGCCGAATATTGCCTGGGATGTCCTTCGCCGTCTTCTTCGACATCTCAAGCATCATCTTGCCCTTCTCCTCGGCGCGGCGCGCCTCCTCCATCATCTGCCGCGCCTGGTCGACGAGCATCTGGCCCTTCTCTCCAACGGCGCGTGCATGGCGGCAACGATTGCGCCACTCGATAAACCGCGCCACCATGGTCGCCCAGCTCCAAACGCTGCCATCCGTCGCGATGAGCTCGAAGTCATCGACGTCGTACTTGCCCGCGATGCTCGCCATAGCGGCGCAAGGCCGCGAAGGAGCCTTCTCTGGCAGTCCCCGCTGCTGCGGAGACTTCGGCAGAGGCCCCTGCGCGGTTCCGTCGCGGAGGCGGGCGGGCGCGGCGGGGGGCAGACCTGCAACGGCTGCGGCTTCACTTTATCGCATTTCCCTCCCTCCCTGCACTCACATGGCTTTTCCCATTGCGCCAGTCTGCTGCTCCCACTTCTGAACTACCTCATCCCTTCTACCTCAATCTGCACCCTCCTCTTCCTGCTCAATCCTCCCTCCTCCCTCCACCGTGCTCATTTCTCCTTGCTCCCTTCTCTGCTCCTCCTACGTGGGGCGTTTCACGACAACGACGAGGACGATGGCCACGACGGCGACAACGAGGGCGACGACGACCACGACGACGACGACGAGGACGATGACCACGACGGCGACCAGCGACGACGACTAGCGACGACGACGACCGACGACGACGACGCCGACCGCGACGACGACGGCGACGACGACAACGAGCGACGACGACAACGACAATCGACGCCGACGAGGAACGACGACGACGAACGAGGACGACGATTACGACGACGAGATGACGAAGGTTCGAAGATCGAACCTCGAAGTGCGAAGCTTCGAAATTCAAACTGCGACCTTCGAACTCCGAACTTCCAACTTCTAACTGCGAACTTCGCTGGGGTGCCAGGGATGGACTGGGATGGAGGGAAAAATGGGAAGGAGAGAACGAGGAAGCGGGAGAGGAAGTTGGAGGAGAACGGACAGGCGTGGAGCGACGAGGAACGGGCGGCGAGGAGCCGACGTTGAGGGCGGCGGGATGGGGGGACAGGGAGGAGAGGGAAGACTTCAGAACGAAGATCGCGCCACGGCGCCTGCACGCGCGCTCCCGATCTCGGCGGCCGACGCGCGCGCCCCTGCCGAAATGCGACGCGCCCTTCATTCGAGCCCCGCTGCTGCGGAGCCATCTACTCCGCAACCAAATCGTCTGGGGAGCTATTCGGCCCCCAAACTACTGGTTTGCCAGCCGCTGCTGCGGACGCCGAGGGCCCGGTGCTGGACGCCGCGGCCCCGCTGATGCGGGGCCCCTGAGAAGGCGTCGGCCTCCCCTTCTCTCTGGCGGCGTCGAACTTGACCTTGCGCTCCACACCGAGGTCCTTGTGCCGGCGAAAAGTTCCTGACCCGTCGCTGCCGCCCAAACCCGCGGCTGGTGGCCTCACCGTGTCCGCGCGGGGGACGAGGGGCAGAGCTTCGACCTTCCTGTCGCCCCAGTGCGGGTGTAAGCGGACGCCTGTCCCGTCGTCGCGGCGCAACACGAAATCCCACATCGGCAGCTTCACTTTCACCCGCTGCCCCGCGAACTGTCGCGCGCGCACAATACTCTGGCGCATGTGGTCGTAGCTGTTTGGCCGGACTTCGAGGGGGCAGCCGATCAGAGCCCCGCTGCTGCGGGCCCCCCCCACGACCTCCCTGATATCTTCCTCCCTGAGCGTCGCCACCATCTCTTGCAACCGCCAAGGGACTTCCTCGTCGCTTTTGAAACCAAAGCTCGTTCTCGCACCGTGGTCGCAAACAGCGACCATGGTGGGCTCCGCATTGTCAAACCACTTGGCTTCTGACTCGAACGGGGCAGTTGGGTCTTCTTTCAGATGGCGCCACCATTTCAACGCTTGGTTGCGTTGCTTAAACGAAGTGCCGAGCCTCTCTTCATAACTCCAACCCCTCCTTACATCCCCCCCCCCCCCCCCCCCCCCCCCCCCCCCCCCCCCCCCCCCCCCCCCCCCCCCTCCCCCCCCCCCCCCCCCCCCCCCCCCCCCCCCCCCCCCCCCCCCCCTCCCCCCCCCCCCCCCCCCCCCCCCCCCCCCCCCCCCCCCCCCCCCTCGAGTAGAATAGTAATTTCCCCCCCCCCCCTCCCTCCCCCTCCCCCCCCCCCCCTCCCCCCCTCCTCCCCCCCCCCCCCCCCCCCCCCCCCCCCACCCCTAAATTCTCAAAAACCTGGGGCCCGCGCGCCGCCGCCGCTGCGGTGGCGCGGGGCTCATGCGCCGCAGGCGCGGCTCGGGATCCCGACCCCTCTCCTGAAACTGTGTTCCCAGGTTCCGGTGAGTTTCGGAGGGCAGCCCTCGCGAAATTATCGAATTCGGGCATGCCGAGACCAGGGGCGCGGGGGCTCACAACGCTAAGCGCGGCGAAGCGAGACGGCCGTTGAGGCGAGACCGCCGCCGCTGCTGCGGCGGCAGGGCCATCGCGCCATTTGGCGTCCTCCGTTGGCGGGTTCCCGTCTTGTCGCCAGTCTCTCCAACCCCACGCTGACCAATCATGGCCGTCCTCCCAGCCACGCCAGCCGCTGCTGCGGCTATCCCACCATCCTCCCGCGCCACCCCATGTGTATCCGCCTGCATCGCCCATTGCAAGACGATGGCGCAGGCGCGCGTTGGGCCGCGACGGGCCCGGCTGCACCTTTGCTCGCGGGCGATCCCACGGGCGCGGGATGGTTTGAGCATAGCGGCGACGGACGACGCGATGTGATTGGACGGCGGAGAACTTGAAAGGAAGGGGGGTTGGAAACGGATGAACGAAGTGGACGAAGAGCGGAAATCGAACCAGAGGGGGGGGGGGCGAAAAAAAACGGAAGAGAATGAGGACATGCAGACGAAGGAGAGTGACGAGGTAGATGGCGGGCCAGAACGGCAACGGAGGATAATGTGGTGGAAATTGTGAAAAGGACGCATGGAAAAACACGACGAGGATCACAGACGCAAAGATGATGAGCGCAGTGGTAGCATGACATATCCGAAATCAAGAAGCAGGATGAGGAGGAACGGGATGACGAGCAACTCTGTCGCAGAGAGCCTCCGAACGCACCCCCTCTGTCACAGAGGGCCTCCGAACG
This sequence comes from Prorocentrum cordatum, assembly GCA_963575745.1. NCBI lineage: Eukaryota > Dinophyceae > Prorocentrales > Prorocentraceae > Prorocentrum > Prorocentrum cordatum. The sequence goes on along the minus strand of CAUYUJ010016157.1, from coordinate 135,986 downwards.
CACCCCCTCTGTCACAGAGGGCCTCCGAAAAACACCCCCTCTGTCACAGAGGGGGGAAATGATCATTTTAATGCGGCTTCAGGATTACCCAACCCCTGCGCCATGCGGGGCATGAGTAGCTTGGGAGACGTTATACGGAGCTGATGACGTGGCATGGGCGCATATGCTTCTGCGAGCGGCATTCGTGAGGCTCGCAGCACCTCAAGGATTGCGATGTCCGCTTGGTGCCTCGCTCCGCTGAACCCGCCACCAGCCTTCGAAACAGGCGACAGTTTCGCAGATCGCAGCCCCCCAAAGACGGCGAGGCCCCGCTCAGATCTGTGCGGTGCCTCACCCCGCTGGACCCGCCAGCAGCCCTCGAAAGTGGGGACAATTTCGCAGGTCGCAGCCCCCCAGGCACGGCGAGGTCCCGCTCAGATCCCCGCGGTGCCTGACTCCGCAGAACCTACCAGCAGCCCTCGAAGGTGGCGACAGCTTCGCAGATCGCAGACCCTCAGGGACGGCAAGGTCCCGCTCAGATCTGCGCGGTGCCTCACCCCGCAGGACCCACCAGCAGCCCTCGAAAGTGGCGACAGCTTCGCCAATCGCAGCCCCTCAAGGACGGCAAGATCCCGCTCAGATCTGCGCGGTGCCTCACTCCGCTGGACCCACCAGCAGCCCTCGAAAATGGCGACAGTGTAGCAGATCGCAACCCCCCAAGGACGGCGAGGTCCCGCTCTGATCTGCGCGGTGCATCACTCCGCTGGACGCACCAGCAGCCCTCGAAAGTGGCGACAGCTTCGCAGATCGCAGCCCCCCAGGGACGGCGAGGTCCCGCTCAGATCCCCGCGGTGCCTCACTCCGCTGGACCCACCAGCAGCCCTCGAAAGTGGCGACATGATCGCAGGTCGCAGCCCCCCAGGGACGGCGAGGTCCCGCTCAGATCCCCGCCGTGCCTCACTCCGCAGGGCCCTCCAGCAGCCCTCGAAAGTGGCGACAACTTTGCAGATCGCAGCCCCCCAAGGACGGCGAGGTCCCGCTCAGATCCCCGCGGTGCCTCACTCCGCAGGACGCACCAGCAGCCCTCGAAAGTGGCAACAGCGTCGCAGGTCGCAGCCCCCCAGGGACGGCGAGGTCCGGCTCAGATCCCCGCGGTGCCTCACCCCGCAGGACCCATCAGCAGCCCTCGAAAGTGGCGACAGTGTCGCAGATCGCGGCCCCCCAGGGACAGCGAGGTCTACCTCAGATCCCCGCGGTGCCTCACTCCGCAGGACCCACCAGCAGCCCTCGAAGGTGGCGACAGTGTCGCAGATCGTAGCCCTCGAAAGAGGCGACAGCTTCGCAAATCGCAGCCCTCCAGGGACGGTGAGGTCCCGTTCAGATCTGCGCGGTGCCTCACTCCGCAGGACCCACAAGCAGCCCTCGAAAGTGGCCACAGTTTCACAGATCGCAGCCCCCCAGGGACGGCGAGGTCTACCTCAGATCCCCGCGGTGCCTCAGTCCGCAACACCCACCAGCAGCCCTCGAAAGTGGCGACAGCGTCGCAGGTCGCAGCCCCCAAAGGACTGCGAAATTTCGTCAGATCCGCACGGTGCCCCACTCCGCTGGACCCACCAGCAGCCCTCGAAAGTGGCGACAATTTCGCATATCGCAACCTCCCAAGGACGGCGAGGTCCCGCTCAGATCTGCGCGGTGCCTCACTCCGCAGGACGCACCAGCAGCCCTCGAAAGTGGCGACAATGTCGCAGATCGCAGACCCTCAGGGACGGCGAGGTCTACCTCAGATCCCCGCGTGCCTCAGTCCGCAGGACCCACCAGCAGCCCTCGAAGGTGGCGACAGTTTTGCAGATCGCAGCCCCCCAGGGACAGCGAGGTTTACCTCAGATCCCGCGGTGCCTCACCCCGCTGGACCCACCAGCAGCCCTCGAAAGTGGCGACAATGACGCAGGTCGCAGCCCCCCAGGGACGGCGAGGTCCCGCTCTGATCTGCGCGGTGCCTCACTCCGCTGGACCCACCAGCAGCTCTCGAAAGTGGCGACAGTGTCGCAGATCGCGGCCCTCCAGGCAAGATGCACACAAGAGGTACCGCATGCAAGATGCACACACACACACACACACACAAGCACACACACACACACACGCGGCACCCACAAGGCGAGAGAAGACAAGAGGGAGGCGGGAGGCGGGAGGAGGAGGAGGAGGGACGCGACCACAGTGCTGTATTCAAACGAATACTCAAACACGGAGGGTTGGGAAAGAGCCATGCGTCGCACCCCCTGGAAAGTGTGCTGCCGGGCACACGAGCAAAGATCTGGGCGGCGGGAACCCCGCACGGCCGCACCTGCAGGAGCAGAGGGCACCTGCAGACACGTAAACTCTCGGACTGGCGCTGGATGCCCACAAATGGCGCGAATGAGTGGCGCGCAAGGGGGGGACCGGGAGGAGGTACAGCGCCGATCCGAGAGGTCTGCGCGAACCTCCGAAGGATAGTCTTCATGCAAATGTCCCATCTCCAGGGCGTTGGGCCTGCGAAACACGCAGAAGACGCGGGTCCCGAGGGAAGCGGGCCGTGGACCCCCGGGGGCTCTCCCCCCGAGCAAGGTCCGACCGTCCCGGCATTCCTAGAGTGCGCGAAATGTGCTTAGGCTCTAACAACAGAAACATAATTCTTAGAACAGAAAGCCGACGCGTATTGCAACAGGACGGCCCCAACCAGGGATGCTCCAAGAACATGCCGTGCAGACCACAGCAAGTTCTTAGAGCGTTCTCTGGTGGGCTCACATACTCCGAGTTTCTTAATAAGCGTCGGGGGGGGCGTTACCCCCGCCGACGGCCCCACATCGAACCCCGTCGCAGGCAGCCGCAGCGCGCCGAAGGCGGTCCGACCCCCGTCGCGGCACGACGACGAGGCGAGGTTGACCCCCGTCGGGGGGGGGACCCCCCGCCACTGCTTGACACCGCCGCGACCAGCTCCTCACCCCGAGCGGTCTCCCAGGACAGGTCCCGGGGGCCCCGCAGGCGAGGGGTCGGGAACCCCCCCCAGAACAGTGGAGAAGCACCTCCACCAACCCAAACCCAAACCCCCTCGGGTCATGAACAACTTATCCCGGCAAAGCAACCTAACAGCGATGTGTAGGAGCATATCTGGAAGCATTCCCCTTAAGATTCAGATGAGAATCCAGTTGTAGAATTCTGCTGTTCTCACAGTCGTAGTCGCAGTGGCAACGGCAGTGGCAACGGCAGTCGCAGTGGCAACGGCAGTCGCAGTCACAGCCTCAGCCTCGGCCTGCCTCAGCCTCAGCCTCAGCCTGCCTCAGCCTCAGCCTGCCTCAGCCTCAGCCTCAGCCTGCCTCAGCCTCAGCCTCAGTCTGCCTTCAGCCTCGGCCTACAGCCTCAGCTCCCTGTCCTCAGCCTCACCCTGCATTCAGCCTCCAGGCCTCAGCCTCAGCACTGCCTTGCCTCAGCCCCTCAGCCTGCTTAGCCTCAGCCTCAGTCTGCCGTCGGCCCCGGCCTCAGCATCAGCTGCCCTGCAGCCTCAGCCTGCACCAGCATCAGCCTGCCTCAGCCTCAGCCTCAGCCTGCCTCAGCCGCAGCCTCAGCCTGCTTCAGCCTCAGCCTCAGCCTGCCTTCAGCCTCGGCCTCCGCCTCAGCCTGCCTCAGCCTCAGCCTGCATCAGCCTCAGCCTCAGCCTCAGCCTGCCTCAGCATCAGCCTGCCTCAGCCTCAGCCTCAGCCGGCCTCAGCCTGAGCCTGCATCAGCCTCAGCCTCAGCCTCAGCCTGCATCAGCCTCAGCCTCAGCCTCAGCCTGCCTCAGCATCAGCCTGCCTCAGCCTCAGCCTCAATTCTGCCTTCAGCCTCGGCATCAGGGCCTCAGCCTGCCTCAGCCTCAGCCTGCATACCTCAGCCTCGCCTCGCCGCCTCAGCATCCAGCCTGCCGCAGCCTCAGCCTCAGCTGCCTCAGCGCAGCCCAGCCTGCTTCAGCCTCAGCTCAGTCTGCTTCAGCTCGGCCCAGCCCAGTCTGCCTGCAGCTAAAAATGCATTCCAAGCCTCAGCTCAGCCTCAGCTGCCTCAACATCAGCCTGCCTCAGCCTCAGCCTCAGCCTGCCTCAGCCCTCAGCCTCAGCCTCAGCATGCTTCAGCCTCAGCCTCAGGACTGCATGAGCCTATGGCGCGCCTCAGCCTGCCTCAGCATCAGCCTGCATCAGCCTCAGCCTCAGCCTCAGCCTCAGCCTGCCTCAGCATCAGCCTGCCTCAGCCTCAGCCTCAGCCGTCCTCAGCTCAGCCTCAGCCTGCTTCAGCCTCAGCCTCAGTCTGCCTTCAGCCTCGGCCTCAGCCTCAGCCTGCCTCAGCCTCAGCCTGCCTCAGCCTCAGCATCAGCCTGCCTCAGCATTCAAACTGTGGCCCGGGAATTGAGTTCTGGGAACTCGAAGAACACGAAGTGGCCTGTAGTTGGCTCTGGGCATTCAAAATCATGCCCAGGAATGGAGTTCTGGGAACTCGAAGACCACGAGGTGGCCTACAGTTGGCTCCGGGCATTCAAAATGTGGCCCGGAAATGGAGTTCTGGGAAATGGAAGAGCACGAAGTGGCCTACAGTTGGCTCCGGGCATTCAAAATGTGGCCTGGGAATGGTGTTCTGGGAACTCCAAGAGCACGAAGTGGCCTACAGTTGGCTCCGGGCATTCAAAATGTGGCCTGGGAATGGTGTTCTGGGAACTCCAAGAGCACGAAGTGGCCTACAGTTGGCTCCGGGCATCCAAAATGTGGCACAGGAATTGAGTTCAGGGAAGTCGAAGAGCACGAAGTGGCCTACAGTTGGCTCCGGGCATCCAGAATGTGGCCCGGGAATGGAGTTCTGGGAAGTCGAAGAGCACGAAGTGTGTGACTGTTTGCGAAAAACGAGTTCGGACCCAGCTCCCCGGATGCCGCCCGGACCCCCCTGTGGAGTCATCTGCTGCTCTCTTTTGACCCCACTAGAAACCTATCAGTCTTCGCTGTTAGGTAATCACGACGCTAATTTTTTCTGCTATTTTCGGCTTCCGTGGGGCCCTCACCGGGCCTCGGGACCGTCGAAAAACGAATCAGGATGAAAAACGGGTCGCGGAGAATGGGTCCAGACCTCTGGGGGTCGCGTCACGAAGAAACCCTCACGTCGTATCTGGGAACGTGGCTGCCCCAGGCCTTTTCTTAAGTTCGAGGAGCGCGCCCGCGGGTCTGGGAGGTCCGGACCACTCTTCCCCGGGGGGCCAGCCTTTCGCCCCGGAGCGTTTGAAAAATGAACGCGCTCCCCAGACCCCCGAGGTCATGCTTTCTTCATGACGCGACCCCAAGGTCCAGACCCACCCCGGGGCCGGTCTTTCATCCTGGAGTCGTCCTTTGGACGGTCCCGAGGCCCCGGAAGGGCTCCCAGAGACCGAAAATGGCAACAGACCTCTCGTCGTGAGTTCTTCATGACCCGAGGGGGTTCGGGACTCGCGAGGCCCGGCGAGGGCCCCCGGAGGCCGAAAAGTTCGCCCCACACCGGCCGCTCCGATTTGTTGTGCTTTCCTTGGAGCGTCGGGCCCAGTGTTATGTCGGGCGTCCCCCTACAGGGGGATTGTCGACGAAAAAAAAGAATACCCGAAAAATACACCAATTATCTCGGCAAAGCAACCTAACAGCGATGTGTAGGAGCATATCTGGAAGCATTCCCCTTAAGATTCAGGTGAAAATCCAGTTGTAGAATTCTGCTGTTCTCGCAGTCGCAGTCGCATTCGCAATGACAGTCACAGTGGCAACGGCCTTAGGATCCAATGGAACCCTAAGGATTCCTAGGGATTCCTAAGGCATCCTTAGGCATCCTTAGGAATCCATAGGAATCCGTAGGAAACCTTAGGCATCCTTAGGAATCCTTAGGAATCCTGATTCCTATGGATTCCTGGGGATTCCTGGGGATTCCTAGGGAATCCTAAGGGCTCCTAAGGATTCCTGAGGATGCTTGACTATGCCTACGGATTCCTAAGGATGCCTACGGATTCCTAAGGATTCCCAGGAATTCCCAAGAATTCCTATGGATTCCTACGGATGCCTCAGCCTGCCTCAGTTTCAGCCTCAGCCTCAGCCTGCCTCGGCTTGCCTCAGCCTCAGCCTCAGCCTGCCTCGGCCTCAGCCTCAGCCTGCCTCAGCCTCAGCCTCAGCCTGCCTCGGCCTCAGCCTGCCTCAGCCTCAGCCTCAGCCTCAGCCTGCCTCCGCCTCAGCCTCCGCCTCCGCCTCCGCCTCCGCCTCCGCCTCCGCCTCAGCCTCAGTCTGCCTCGGCTTGCCACAGCCTCAGCCTCAGCCTGCTTCAGCCTCAGCCTGCCTCGGCCCCAGCCTGCCTCAGCCTCCCCTCCTCTCTCGGGAGGGTACCCCATTCAGCTCACCTTGTTCGAGTGCCGCTCGGCCTCATCCTCAGCCTCAGCCTAGTCTCAGCTGTCTCGGCTGAGCCTGCCGTCGCCTCAGGCCTCAGCCTGCCTCAGCCCTCAAGCCTCGCGCCAGCCTCAGCCTCAGCCTCCAGCCTCAGCTCAGCCTGCCCAGATCAGCCCCAGCCTCGCCTGCTCGGGCTTGCCTCAGTTTCAGCCTCAGCCTGCCTCGGCCTAGCCTCAGCCTGCCTCAGCCTCAGCCTCAGGCCTGCCTCAGCGACAGCTTGCCTCAGCCTCAGGCATCAGGCCTCAGACTCAGCTGCCTCAGCCTCAGCCTCAGCTCAGACTGCATCAGTTGCCTCAGCCTCAGCCTCAGCCTGCTCGGCCTTCGGCAGCCTCAGCCTGCCTCAGCCTGCTCATCCTCACCCCTCAAGTGCCTAGCCTCGGCCTCAGCCTCAGCCTCAGTCTCAGCCGCCTGCCGCTCAAGGCCTTGCCAAGCCTCAGCCTCAGCCTGCCTCGGCCTTCAGCCTCTTCAGCCGCGTCAGCCTCAGCCTCAGCCTGCCTCAGCCTCAGCCTGCCTCAGCCTCAGCCTCAGCCTGCCTCGGCGTGCCTCAGCCTCAGCCTCAGCCTCAGCCTGCCTCGGCCTCAGCCTGCCTCGGCCTCAGCCTGCCTCAGCTCGGGAATTCAAAATATGGCACAGGACTTGTGTTCTGGGAACACGAAGATCACGAAGTTGCCCACAGTTGGCTCCGGGCAATCAAAATATAGTGGAGGAGTGGTGTTCTGGGAAAACGAAGAACACGAAGTGGCCTACAGTTGGCTCCGGGCATTCAAAATGTGGCCTGGGAATTGTGTTCTGGGAACACCAAGAACACCCAGTGGCCTACAGTTGGCTCCGGGCATTCAGAATGTGGCCTGGGAATGGTGTTCTGGGAAAACGAAGAACACGAAGTGGCCTACAGTTGGCTCCGGGCATTCGAAATGTGGCCTGGGAATTGTGTTCTGGGAGCACCAAGAACACCCCAGTGGCCTGCAGTTGGCTCCGGGCATTCAAAATGTGGCCTGGGAGTGGTGTTCTGTTGGTTACGGGCAATCAAAATGTGGCCTGGGATAATGTTCCGGGGAGTCCCCGGATCCCCCGGATTCCCCCGGTATCCGCCCAGACCCCCTGGGGAGTCAAGACCTGTGTTGACCCCACTGGAAACCTATCAGTCTTCGCTGTTAGGTAAAGCAAAAAAAATGCTCCCAAAATAGTCCCAAGACTATGTTTGCATTATTGTTTGACTATTTTCCTGGTATTTATATTTTTTCGTCGAAAATCTTCCTGCAGGGAGACACGCCCGACCTAAGCCCAGTGAGGACCGGCCTCCCTCTCCAGGACCCGCCCCCGTCCTCCTCCTCCGACGGGCGCGTGCCACGACTCGCGGAAGGACTTCGCGCGCAGGTGGCCCGGATCCGACGCGGGGGGGGGGTGCGATCCAGTACAGGTTGCGAGCGTTTTTGTATATTCGGCTCTTCGACACTGGGCGGAAGGGGGGGGGAGGGTCTGGCTCAAGACCTCTCTGCTCAGTGCGACTGTTTTGCAGCAGTGCGTCTTATGGGGGAGGCTCCACCTGCTCAAAACAGGCGCTCAAAACAACCAAGATCCACTCCATGGGGGGGGAAGGGGGGGGTGCAAAGGCCCGCGCCGATCGGCAAAACAAAGAATAAGAAAACAATCATATGGGGGGCATGCAGCGGAACCCGCTCGGTGCCCAGACATGCGACGTCCTGATGTTTAAATCGGCGTCCCTGGAAGTCCCGACCCTTTCCCCGGGACCGGATTCTCGCACGGTCCCGAGGCCTGGCGAGGCCTCCTGGGGCCGAAAACTAGCCCCCCCCCCCCCGTCCAGATCGTTTTGCGACGCGATCATGTCTGGGAACACGCTCGGTGTGACTCCTGGCGACCCTCCCCAACCCTCGAATTGCCGCTGCTCAGACCTGATCAGGCCGTCTGGCCCGCTGCAGCTGGCCCCCCACCCTCCTCCTCCTCCTCCTCCTCCTCCTCCTCCTCCTCCTCCTCCTCCTCCGCCTCCTCCGCCTCCTCCTCCGCCTCCCTTTCCTCCTCCTCCTCCTCCGCATCCGCCTCCTC
>CAUYUJ010016157.1:67500-122500 GCA_963575745.1 Prorocentrum cordatum | reverse complement strand
ATACATCTAAATCCAGAGTGTCCTGGCTCTTCTCGATGCGTTTAACTTCTCGGCGGGCTGCGACAGCATAGTGTTCATCGCTCTCATCGGGGAGGCGCGGCCAGCTGAGCTGTCGCGCAAGCTGTTTGGTCTGTGCCGCCCTCAGCGCAAGCGCCCGCCTGCGACTCAGTTTCCATAGTACGCAAAACCAAAGCGATGTTGCCTGCGCAACCTTGTGTATAAGCGCAAGTCCTGAGGTACGTGAATTCGGCCTGGATGCCATCAAAGACTCGATAAATGCCATCGCCGAGGTAGCCGTGAACGTCCCTGCTCGAATGCCCCGATCCAGTTGCCCACGTGCACTCATCCAGACACCTGTGATCTCGACATACTGCTCACCCTCATGAATCAAAACCTCCGGCCAGATGCCCCGCAGAGGGATGGGTTTCCTCAGTATTGTTGGCCAGCATCTGGATTTGATCAGCAGGTAACTGCCAACCAGATGGCGCCAGAGCCTCCCGAAGCTTCATCCAGATCGACTTAGACCCTGCCATCGTCTTCCCGAAGATTAATATGCTGTCGCTCGAGACAATGGGTGGAATGAACTTGGTGCTTCAGCGCTTGCACCGCTTCTCTCTGTGAAAAGGACAATGGCAATATCTAAAACATCTAAAACTACCGTTCCCAGACCTTCGCCCACGCATTCTTCCCAAATACAATGTAGACAGCCCGCGAGCACAATCTTAGAGAACGCCAGTCCCCAGGCAGACCCCTGAGGCGCGCCGAGTGCGACATGCACCGCGGTGGCCGTTCCCCCGCGCACATGAACATTATGCCGTGTGGATCGTATATGTCTCAAGAACCAAGCGCTGACACGTGGTGGAAACCTCGCCCCCCCTGACCCAGTAGAAGTCTAACATGTGAAAGATTGTCAAAAGCCTTTGGAATATCTGCCAGCGCGCGCGCAAATCCCAACCAGCGTTGAATGCTCTTCTGCGCCGCTAGCACGACGATGAAGACCACGCCCGCCACAGAGTGCCCTTCCTTAAATTCATAATGCCACGGCGCATGGCGCGCCAACAACGCGCCCCCCAATAACTCTCGGTAGAGCAGGTAGCGCAGCCAGCGGGCGTAGGTCAGTAAACCACTTAACAAGTAGCTCCTTCGGAACCAGCGCCAAGCCGGCAACGGCCCTTTGACCATCAATATGCACGTGCTTCTATCGAAGCGGGTAGTCGGATAAACATCGTCGTTTCCTTTTGGCCTCGTGCCCGATATCAAGATCGAGACAAGCCGGCGTAATAATACAACATTCTCCTCGTAGGTCCCTGTCGACCGCCTGCTTGACGGTCCAAATCGGGTCGGTGACCTTAGCATTCTTGGCGGGCAGCATCACATGGATCGGCGTCGCGGGCCTGTTCCCCTCCGCCGCCGCAGCCGCGGGGCAGCAGATCGCACGCGCATGCGCGATGCCAAGAGTGGCGGGCGAACGCGCGCGGCATTCGTCGACGCCTGCGTTCGCGAGCCTGTCAGCAGCGACGGACATGACAAAATCGATTTCGACCGGCCCTAGCCAGAAGAAATAACGCCACCGATCTGCAAGACGACGTTCTAGAATCTGCAACATCCCACAGCCCCGTTACCTGCGTCATGACAGGATCACAATCTCCCTCAATCGACAAAAATCAGATCTAACATGTTCATTTCGGCACTGTAACGCTAGTTCCAGAAGTTGAACAAGCCCATGCCATTCAGGATCTATAGAAGACGCCCCAGAAAGTATGCGATGAGATAGAGTAGCCATGTCCGCCCCTCTGGAATCAAACAAAACATACACCCACATCCAACATTTGCAGCATCCTCCTAGCCCCATCGAATTGACCCACCCAAGCACGGCCATGATCACCAGGTCCCATATCACCCGAACCGGCCATCTAAAGCAAGTTCGACGGTATCTCATTCCCCTGCATGGCTAACGCTTGCAACATCTCCCCAACCATCATATCCTCCGAACAGCAAGGCATCCGAGGTTTAAGACTCACATGGGCGATGTGATGGATGGCGAAGGCGTCGTCGATCAGGAAGGAGGAATACCCAATCAGGAAGACTCAGGGCCGACTGACGAACCTCAGAAAATTGCCTAGAATAGAACTCCCGGCCCTTCTGCGCAATGGTGGAAGGGGGCGTGATGGACTCATGTTTTTTTTTCTCGCAATCGCATGGCTCCAGGCGGCCAGTGGTGGCAGTTTTTCTCTTGCCCCGGCCGCCGCCGCGGGGGTTGTCAAGCGCCCCCTGCGAAAAGGGGCGCGTGCGCGTGCACGACGCAGCCGCCGGCGCCCCGCCCAGACCGGGCGCGCGGCCGCGACCTTGAGGGCCTGCGTGGGAGCTCTCCTCCACTAACCATCAGGATACGAAGCTGCCGTCGATCAAGCTCAGCAGCAGCCCGTCGTTGACAGAGGTGCGCCTGTCTCCCAGGCCGCCTTGCCAAGAGTAGAAGACAGCGCGTCCACCCTCGCATGAATGATCATGTATCTCGCCAGCCACCGTCTCGACGCACTTTTCTGGGCACTGGACCGTCCGCCCGATCGGCTTCTTTGTCCTCCATGCTGCGTCGTGGCAACACTCCAGGGTGAGCAGCGCGTATATGTCGCCCGCGCTGGCACGAGCCGCATCCACAAAACGAACCTTACGGACACGCAAGGCAAAAGTACGCAATAGCATGCAACCCTCTATGGAATTGCCAACTCCCAGCGGCGCATCAGCACCGAACGTGAAACACGTCGGCACACGCGCCGCCTTACTGAAAGCGCGCGGACAACAAAACCTCATGCGCTGCGCCTGGAGAGTGAGCCACCCACCTCGCTCAGTTCGTACACCGCGTGGAGTGTTCACCGAACGCGAGCGCATCGGCCTCCGACTCTTGACAGGGAATTGGTGCATACTTGCTCGTCTAAATATGTAAACCGTGACAGAGTAGAAGTCCTCCTCAGACTGCGCCTGTGACAGATACGTTGCTGCAAAATGGAAATTCGCGCCATTGACCGCCACCCTCGTGCACGTCACTCGCGCGTGGTCAGGCTCCGCGAATTGATAAATGGCGCGTGCATGTCTACGACGAACCACCATTGCACAGCCACGTACTTGGAGATCTCCAGGAGATGCCACAACGCAATGACCACGCAGAAAACTGTGAACATAACTTTCTGCCCAACAAATTCTCGCAGGAGTAGGATGTCCCACTCAATCTCGTCGCTAAGCGGTTCTAGACATCCTTCGAACTCCCCAGGGCTGACCCCGCAGCAATTGAGAGTTGCCACATTCGCCGTAGGAGTGTGTTTCTTGCCCCATGCACGTGTACGATTAGCTCCGGAACGAACGAGATTCCCTAAAGTCCTCCTGCGACTGTGAGATCATGTCCAGAAGCTGATGATCATTGGCACCCTTGACCATCGGGGACGCCTTGAGCTCCTCCGGAAAGTTGTCCTTGATGAGTGTCGGCCTCCCGTCCCTGTTGATTCTGGCGACCGCTGGCCTGTTGCCCTCTGGACCAGGCAACCTGATTTCGTTCTGAAGGAGCACGATCATGAGCTTCCTGTTCCTGCCTTCAGCTTTGCTCATGGCTGCAACCATAAACACGAAAAGTGAAGTAACTGCCTTCTGCTCCATAGACTGGTGCATCATCCAGAGGTTGAGAACACGGGGCTGAGGGGCACCTGGAATCGCAGCCGGCGTGTACACACCCTTGCAGTGGCTGGCCCCTCCCAGCCCTATCACGTTCGACCTTCTCCCGATGCATATTCAATATAGCCAACACAGCACGATCATCTCGCATGTAAAAGCCAACATGATTCCCAGGACTCGCACACCACCGCCTCGATACCACACCAGGTTCCACCAGCGCTTGCAGTGCATCCAGGTATGGCGCCATCGCATCCTTCTCATACGCATCTTGGAAACCTCCAATCACAATCTTCAGCGCATCATCGCATTGAGGAGGAGGAGGAGGAGGAGGAGGTCAGAAACCTGGCACCCTCGTCGATACAGCCGATGACGCATTCGACACTGGCCTGAACCCAGCAGCGGCATCCCTCGCAATTTTCATGGCCTCATTGGCCCCCATCTCCGCATGATTGGAGGCCGCCAGAGCCATGTCCGCCTTGCCATCGACTCTATTGACGTCGGTCCTGGTGAGCGTCAGCTGGTCCTCAACATTCCTGTCCATTCCCTTCATGAAAGCCAGCAGCATGGCGTTGGACGGCTCCATGCCTGCGGTGGCCACAGGAGCCGATATGGAAGCCGTTCCTCCTCCGCACAGTTCACCTTCATCGTCAGACGTGAGGCCTCCAAGGGGTGCCTCGCTCGCGCGCTTCGCCACTGCAGAGCTCTAGTCTCGAAGGACCGTCGGAGGCGGCGGGCCACCTCAGCAAAAAGGCCAACACATTCTTGAGCCAAAATGGGAGGAGGAGGAGGAGGAGGAGGAGGAGGAGACAATGCGCTTCGCCACTGCTTGAGGGTTGTTCGCCCCTATCGCCGCCTCCGAGCAGGGTGCCCTGGAGTACCGCTTCTGCAGGACCCTGGCCCAGCGCACCTCGGCGGTGCGCAGTCATACAAGTGGGCCGCGCGGAGGGAGCGCGGCCTCCCGAGAGGAGAGCGGGGAGGCTCAGAAATCAAGCGCCCTGCTCAAAGCCCAAGGGGGGGCAAAACCATGGAATCCTGGCGACTCCATATTGTCGAGCGGGGCGTTTTCGCTCCATCTCGGGTACCCTCGCAGATCGATCCGGCCCGGAAAAAAACAACAAAAAAAACGCAGAAGGATAGGGTCTAGGGGTCCGGTCGATATGTTTTGCGTTGTTGCAATTGTTTTCCTGTACATGTTCGGCGACGAGCGCGGGGTGGAAGTGAGAAGGAGAAGGCCTCCTCAGAAGGCTCGGAAATTCCCCAGCCTTCTGAGAAGTTGTCTAGGCCTTCCCCAAAAACATAGCAAAACGTCTCAGAAGGCGCGAGGGCTTCTGGGAAGTCCCGCCGCCTTCTGAGAAGGCCTCCTCCTTCTCACTCCCCCTCCCCATCGCTCGCCGTCGTCAGGTATAGAGGCCTCCTAGATGGGGCCGGAGTAGATGGGGTCGGAGGACCGCGCCGCATCGTCGACGCCAGCGTGGAAAGAATCGGGCTCCACATCGAATTGCATCGCCGATGCATCGACGATACGGCGCGATCCTCCGATCCCCATCTGTTCGGACCCCCTCTAGGGGGCCTAGACTCGCCCTGGCCCCGTCCGACCTCCCCCATTTTCTTCTCGGCCGCAGAAATTCGCCCAAACGAACCCAACGGAGGAGGAGGAGGAGGAGGAGAAGGAGGAGGAGGAGGAGGAGGAGGGGGAGGAGGAGGGAGGAGGAGGGAGGAAGGAGGAGGAGGAGGAGGAGGAGAGGAGGAGGAGGAGGGAGGGAGGAGGAGGACGAGGAGGAGGACGAGGAGGAGGAGGAGGAGGAGGAGGAGGAGGAGGAGGAGGAAAAGGAGGGGGAGGAGGAGGGCTTTCGTCCCGACCGCGCCCTCCTGGCGCTGCCCGAGGCAGGGCGAGGGCCCCCCCCCTTTTGGTGCCGAAGTTGCCCAGAGTCCCGCCGCCCTCCTCCTGCTCCTCGTCGTCGTCCTACCCCTTTGGCTCCTCGTCCTCCTCGTCCTCCTCGTCCTCCTCCTCCTCCTCCTCCAGGAGCCACTCTGGCCCAAGGACCCGCCTCAGCTCCGACCGCGCACCTGCTCATTGAACCCCATGTGAGCAGTACGTCCCAGGGCAGCGCAGCGGGGCTGGGTCGTCTCGGGCCAGATAGTGACATGGGCACACTACGTCTGAGGTGGTTTCTCATAACGAAGATTATCTGCCATAACGTGCAGAGCGCGGATTTCCCGCGCCTCGAGGAGATTTCCGAGAACCCAGCGAACAACGACTTGGTCATATCCATTGGCACTGGCAAAGCGGCTCATATTGAGACAGAGATCACGCAGTGCCAGCTTCCTCATCACAAAGCTATTCAGTTTGGATGGCGGAAAAGCAGAGTTACGAATCGAAGTTGTGGTTTAGCAGTATTGTACGGCGAGAGGCTCAGCGGCACCGTGTCCAACATTCAGGTGCCGCCTAAGTCTCGTGGCCTGTCTGGAAGGTTGGGTTTAGTTTCATGTGGGGAGAATGAGTCTGGCAGTGTTTGTTAGTTACTTGCCACCGAAAGGAACAGTTGCAAAACTATTACACAACACAATGCAAGCAGCGCTTGGTTGGATTCAGGATGAGATGGATCGCATGGGCAGCAATTGGCGACCGTTGATCGTTGGAGACTTGACCTGTGCGTTCGGGGTCCGCAAAAACGTTACGGGCAGGAATTATGTGCGGATCCGCAACGGGGTTGGCATCAACGGGCCCGCATTGGAAGGCAAAACTTCTACTATAAATGGCGAATTTCTGGAAGAGAATCACATGGCGCTTGAGACACACTCGTGACGTCAGGGGCGACCTTCTTCCATGGGGATGCACAGAAGCAAGATTGACCACATCATTATGCCGCAGTCTGCCGCCCCCCGCATGGCGAGATTGAACGCGCTGCAGGGACTGGGGCGGGGGCTGAAAACGTTTGTATCTACACGTCTACATGATCGCGTGCCCGTCTTGGTGCAGATGGGCATCGGAGTGCGCAGATCCCATCAGGCTCGCTTCGCACCACCTGCGAATAGAGATGCGATGGTGGTGGCGGCCTACACCAGAGGCCACCGGCGGCAAGGGTTTCTTGGGAACGTCGAAGAACGCGCACAACATACCACTGAAGACTACTGGAGACAGATATGGGACCGTGGCGGCGCGCAAGCAGCGCGGGACCTTCTATCGGGATGCATTCGCGAAAGCATGACATCACATTCCCCGAGGCAAGAGAACGCCATCATCGATTACGAGCAGCTGCGCGAGCAGTGGATGCAGCTTATTAGAGAGCGCGGCGATCTGCGTGGGCATCTACATCGCACAGGCGGCAACGCCTTCGAGGGCAACGGCTCCAGCGAATTCGACAGAATCGAGCAGCAATTGAAGACCGTGGCGCGCCGCGTGCAAGGGCTTCGCAGACAGCAGAAATCGGAGAAGGCGGAGACTCTAGTCAACGAGATCAAGAAGGCTCGGCGGAGTGGCAAAATGGCAGATATGCACAGAAATTGCGTCATATTCCCGGGCGCGGGCAAGGGTCCAAAAACGAGGTTCTTATTCTCAGCCAGGCAGACTATGACTACGACAGAATGGAACTGGGATTGACCGAAGCCCCTCAGGACGGAAGGATGCAGCGCGCTAGATTGAAGTGGACAGAATGGATTGGTGACCGCAGTCTCGGCCACATCTGCATCGACAGCCTGACCTCAGAGAGCTCGTGCGCAGCGACAGGATGGGAAAGATCGGGCATCCTCGTCGAGCACCTAAGCGGCGAGCTGGGCCGCCTTGAGGAGTACTAGCAAAGGCCCACGGCATGCGCATTGATTATCGCACGCGCCGTTTTTTTCCAAGGCGTGGGACATGCACGCCAGAGGCGTTCAGCAAGCGTTACAATGATTTGCTAGCTTTGATGAGGGTCGTCGGATTCGCTCCGCCCACGTCGCTCCGCGCGCAGTCGTTCGTGGCAAGCTAGGCATCGAGGGGCAGAAGCCCCCCCATTGCTTCGACGCGTTCGGCGCGTCGCTTTTCGGTCACCTCCACAAAATTTCCCGTCGACCCGTGCCCCCCGATTGCGCTCGCGGAGGTATGCAAGGACGGACGAGGAAGGGGTGCATCTCGTCACGTTCGGCGGCTATGTGGAGATGCAAAGATAGGAAACTTAGTTACACTGTCTCGAACTTCGACGGAACGAACGCTTTCGCGTGCACTTAAGGGGGGAATACTGAGAGAGCATCATGCACAGCACGGACGCGCAGAGAACGTCGGGCTTCTAGACCAGGCAGTTGCCATGGCCAGCATTCACGCCACGGGAATCGACTGCGAGATAGACCTCCCCCGCCCCCCCACACATAGGCACCACCATGGGGCACTCCATGGCAGCGGGGGGCTGCGTAGACGCGTGCTCACCGACAGTTGTATGCTGGAACGATGAATTAGCTGGATCTGATGTTAGCTAAAATTGGCTCCGAGGTCCATCGGTAATTGGCGGGGGGGGGAGCAGGTGGACATAGGGACCGGCCTCTTCGTAGACGACGTAACGAGAGTACATATACACGCATACACACCGAATGGCAAGTACATTGCACAACAGCTGAATCACGCAACAGAGAAACTGTAAGCACATATACAAGTAAACGGACATCATTTGACGGCAGACAAGACTAATCACTTCATTGCCCTGGGTGGAAACGAGTCGTTCCAGACCGCCAAGGAGCTCGCTCGGAAACGTTTCCTCCAGGGAGAAGTACGCCGAGAAAGACGCGTCATCGGGCCCATCCTCAGTTTTGACGGCAGGCTGAGAACCGAAAACCGAATCCGAGGGGCTCGAGCAGCTTGGCGATCTTTAGGCGCAGAGTGGCACCAGCCGCTTCATCGCAAGCAGTTGAGGGCTCCTTGCATTTGTTTCGGGTGCAGCGCGGCCATCACAGGATTGGTGGCTTTTGCGTTGCCGCCAGAGATTACCAAAGCGCTGGACACCACCCTCATCAAGTTGCTTTGATGTTTGATGCATGGACGAGCTCGGCACCAGTACGGAGATCGTTGCCGTACAGTAAGCAACGCACCGACTTTCGAGCATTGGGAGATATGTGGCACAACCACAGAACTTCGCGTGCACCGCTTGCGTTGGTACCAGGCCATGGCACGAGGGCCCGATAATCATAAGCAAATGCCCGTGGCCATGTTCGGCACCGCGGAGCTAGACCGTCAGAATGGACGGCCACGTCTCACTCTTGGAGGGCGCCTAACACAGCACAGTACCCCGTGGGCGCGGCAGTGCAAGCACTATCTGCTGGCATTGGCACATTGGCACGAGCGTGAAAATGTTCGTAGAGTTTTTACCATGGCCAACAGGAACCTCGCCCTCACCTTCTCCAAAGTAGACATCCCCAAGAACAAGAGCCTCCCTACCCCCAGAAGTGCAGCTAGAATGTTACGGGTGCAGAGGTTGGTTGAACTTACTGCGTCGGATGGGATGGGAGAGGGCGGCCAACGCACAGCGACGCACGCGCACGACGGCACGAGCAGCGACCACAGCACAGTGATCGATGAATGGATCTGTACGCGTGAGAAAGACGACGGGACCCCTCGTGGCAGAGGGTTGACGGCACACATCACACATGCGCACCACATGAGGAACATGCACTCCATACTAATTTGCACGAGCGTATGTCCCTGGTGCAGATCAGCCTTTGCCTCGCGCGCGTCATGCTTACGACGCTGCCTCACTATGGACAAGAGAGTGCCGCTTACCTGTCCTACCCGCCCTACGTCCTTTGCTTTTCGGTCAATTGAGCAGCATACATACGCGCGCGGCTGCTGCGCCGCAGAGAATGCCGAACTGAACGATCACCTTGAGCACGTTTGCGCTCACGCTGAAGGGCCCGATGGTGCAGAGCTGGAGAGTCGCGACCGACGGGCGACGAGCGAGAGGACCCTCGGACGGAAGCACGCCGCAGCCGTTACGCAAGGCGAACCCCTGGCGAGCCGAAGAAACCGCGTGGCAAGTCCGATGGCTTCGAGGGGAGCGGCGAGGAGCTACTCGCCATGGAAAAGCTGGCTCTCAACAGCGTACGGCAGCTACGGGCCATCCCAGGCAGTCTCCGGGATGTCTTCCTGGTGGAGGGCGGCGAGCATCCAGCAAGTCTGGCGGGATCGGGAGCAGGGGCCAGATGCGCCGAGCGCAGCCAGGCGGGCGAGAAGGCCATGGGCTCCCCACGCGTGCACGTGGCGGCGGAGTTCCTGGGAGCGCTAGGCAGGATGGACAACCTGCCGCCCATGATCAAGAGCGACATGACGAAGCTCAGCCTGATCATGGACGTGATGGGATACGACGAGCTGGCGGACCTGGTGAGGTACCTGCGAATCAAGAAGGCCTACGCAGAGCGAGGGAAAGCAGAGCGCTGGAAAGTACACATCATGCTGAACCCCCTGGGCATGACACCGTTCACGTCGGAGAACAAGGCCGAGGTCAACAAGATCTGCGAGAGGAACACCGAGGAGCCTCTGAAGTTCGACGCGCTCCGCATCCCGCAGATTCGAAGCATGATCTACACGGCGATGAAGGCCACGGGCGGAACGGCCATCGTGGGCGCGCCTCCTCCCACAGCGCTCGAGAGGCAGGTTCAGAAGTTCGTCCGCCAGCGGCAAGCTACGGCGTAGACGTGGCAGGACTGCGCCGACAGGCGCAATTCGGCAGCGGAATTGTGGAAGCGCCTCGAGGGGACACCACTTTCAGGCAAGCGGGGATGATCGGGCTGTTTGCTCGGATTTAGGCTGAGACTGTGCCAACCTAGCTGAGGGCCAAGGGGCCCGTGCGGAGATAGGACGGATACCTGTTCGCGGCTCTGTGCTGGACCCTTGGCCCCAGGTCCCCGCCCCCTCTCCTGGCATCCTGGCCTGGTGTCTGGAGGCGACTCTGGGGGACCCTGCCCACAAACCAACTGGCGGGAGGAGGTGGGGAGCGGGGAGTTTGGAGTGGGGTGGAGCTACTCGAACAGTAGCACTGACGCGTCGAGGTTTTTTAACATCAATTTGAAGCTTGAGGGCCTCGCCCGAGTGTGAGGGGGATGCGCCACAGTGTGATCACCTCTCACCCGTCCAGAGCTGTTGACGTCGGAGGGAGTTCGGCCCAGCGTCGAAGCGGGCCCGAGAGGCTCAATAGGCCATGGGTCCCGCAGGCATCCCTCCGCCACGCCGAATCATCTACTCCACATTTCGTAATAAAAGGGAGGAGGTCTGGACCCTCCAAGACAAGCCATTTCAGACCTCCCCCGTTGGAGAACCCTCCAAAACATCGTCCCCAGACCCCCCAGGCCCTCCAAGACAGCCTGGAAGAGACCCCCCCCGAAATGAGACCCCCCTCCCTTTATTACGAAATCTGGAGTAGCCAGCAGCGAATAGCTCGAGTTCCAGGCGAGCAGCCTCGTTTCAGCTGTCGAGACAGAGGTGAACCGAACTGCCAAGGCTTCCAACTCCTCCTCCTCCTCCTCCTCCTCCTCCTCCTCCTCCTCCTCCTCCTCCTCTATGCCTCCTCCTCTCTAGGCCTCCTCCTCCTTCTCCTCACTTTCCTCCCCCCCTAGCTCGCCGCCGACGCCAGGAGCACGGCCTCCCGAGAGGGCGCGGGGAGGCTCGGAGATCAGGGGCCTTCTTGGAAGCCCTGCCTCCAGAGATCCGACTCCTGGGAAGCTTTCTTCGCCTTTCCCGAAGACGGAAGAGACCTCTCAGAAGGCGCGAGGGCTTCTGAGAAGGCCTCCTCCTTCTCACTTCCACCCCTCGCTCGCCGCCGACATGTATCCCCAGCGATCCGACGCTCCAACAAACATTGGAGCGGCGGGACTTTGGCAATTCGCGGCCTCCAGGGGGCCCCCGCTCGCCGAGCGTCGGAAGCGTCAAACAACGAATCTGGAAGAGAACTCGGCCCCGGGGAAGTGGTCCGGACCTCCGGGGCCCACGCATCGGAAAAAATGGAACAACCGGATGTCTGGGCCGGCTTCAGAGAAGCCTTGGACGACGACGACGACGACGACGACGCCGACGCCGACGCCGACGCCGACGCCGCCGCCGCTGCCGACGCCGACGCCGACGCCGATGCCGACGCAAACGCCGACCACAAGGACGTGTATCTGGCGGCTGGGAAAGATAAACGATGCGCAGAAGGCCCAGGGGACATTCTCAGCATCGCTTCGCCGACCCCTAGCATCATCGACGTGGCCTGGGCCCCACTGGCCGAAATGCCCCACGCAGCCTGCCTCCTCCCGGTCTCGACGGGCATATCCCCGACTGTGGTGGTGGTGGTGGTGGTGGTAGTGGGGGTCTGGATGAAGATTGAAAAAGGTAGGGATCGGTTAAACGATACGGCAGGTACGTGTCGTGACGACCCTGGCGTTGGTTTCTGACACCGCGTGGATTCTGCAACCTCGAACGATCGGCAGCTTTTCCATCGCCCGATCATTCCATGTAGGACGATTTTGGACCACTGGCGGCGTTCAACCTTGAACGCCCGCAGCCCGCGGCGGTGTCGCCGCCGGTCGACACGACGCGAACCTATCGTGAAGGCCAGTCCACAAGAAACCTTCCACAAGAAACCCAACCCTGAGACCCCAATACGTCCATTGCTTAGGAACGTCACGCTCTCCATAGCGAATGCACCGAAACCCAAGAAAGCCAGGGCACCCTGGAGGCAGGCAGTGTGCTTCTTGGCTTAGGTCGGGAATGTCTCCCTACAGGGGGATTTTGGACGAAAAATTAGAAAATGCCGAAAAACGATTCAAACGTGGCCAAACACTACTCAAACCATCGTCCCCTGACTATTGTTGTACTCCCTCTGAATTCTCTCCTGGTAGAGGGACAGGCCCAACTTGATTCTTGGCATGGGCCTCCACTGCTACCGTACTGACCTCCAGAGAGACTCGGGTCGGGCGAAAGGGGGGATAGCAAAGGGGGGGGTGAGAATCAGCTCGCGATGCTGATTTTCCTGGCGCCTTCCGGCGCCAGGGGCGGCCACGTATCGAGGAATGGGCCCCTCGGTGAGGCCGAAACCAGCTGCATGCAGCAGATTTCGTAACTCACCCTTCCCCAATCCTGGCCATCGCTCGGACGTCCATTCCCTGTGCTTGTTTCGGTTTTGT
Source organism: Prorocentrum cordatum (assembly GCA_963575745.1). Taxonomy (NCBI): domain Eukaryota; class Dinophyceae; order Prorocentrales; family Prorocentraceae; genus Prorocentrum; species Prorocentrum cordatum. Next base: position 109,717 of record CAUYUJ010016157.1, on the reverse strand, counting down.
GCGGTGTTTTTTCCCCAAATGATCAAGGATGCTCCTCGATGGCCCTCGCCGAAGGAAAAATGCACACGTCCGAGGGATGCCAGGAATCCACCCCTCTCGCCCGGCCCGAGAGGCCCCCGTGCGCGCTCCGAGAGGCCCCCGGCCTCCCTCAAGGGGGGAGCGCCCTGCAGGACGAGCAACGCGCCCCCACCCCACGGGCGCGTGCGCGCGGCCCCCCAGGAAGCCCCGCGGGGCCAGCCTCGTGCTGCGATCCGGGCGACCCAAAACTACTCGCCATCGCTCGGACGTCCACTCCCTGTGCTTTTTTGGGGGGGGGTTCGCGCGTGGCTTTTCGCCACATGATCAAGGATGCTCCCCGATGGCCCTCGCCGAGGAAGAAGTGCACACGCCCGAGCGATGCCAGGAAAAAGGCGGTCCAACTGAACGGGGGTGGTGCCACAGAGTTCGGGCACTCGGATTGCCGACGTACTGCGCTGGAGAATTGTACTGCCTTGCGTTGCAGATAGTGTGCTGCACGCGAAAAGTCAGCAACACATCTGCGCCCCGGAATGTATTGTACGCCCCGAATGTTTCTTTTGCAGCCCCACAAACCTGTTGCACCGACTCTATTGCACCGCCCCCCTGTCGCTGGACCCCCCCCTTTGGATCAACCCGAGCGATCGCGCAGCGTGCACCTTCGAAATCCACGCGGGCGACGATCAAGACCGGGCCTTGCGCGGGAGGGCCTAGCGTTAAGTCGGGCCTGTCCCCCTACAGAAGGATTTTCGACAAATAAAAAATACACCAAAAAATACTCCAAAAATAGTCTGGGGACTATTTTGTTGGCATTGTTGAACCTTCTTGGTGCATTTTTGGGGTATCTTTGATTTTTCGTCGAAAATCCCCCTGTGGGGGGACACGCCCGACTGAAGCCTAGCGACCTGACGCGGTGGCTTGCGAGGGCCGCCCGCGCGGCACGCCACCCTGGAGACGAGGGCGCCTGACCGCGCGACCTTACGCGGGCAGCGCACGCGCCCACGTCGGCGAAGACGGCCCCGTGTCTTTTGTTGGCGTCGGTCACGTGGATTCGTGTATAGGTTTATGTCGGGCGTGTCCCCCTACAGGGGGATTGTCGACGAAAAATGAAACATACCCCAAAAATACACCAGAAAAGGCCAACAGATACTCAAAAGGTAGTCCCCAGACTATTTTTGGACTATTTTGGGGGTATGTCTTATTTCCGTTGAGAATCCCCATGTAGGGGGACACGCCCGACATAAGTATTGGTACGTCCAGCTTTCTCGCTGTGGGTCCTCAGGAGGGATCATGCTGAGCAAGAAATAGACTCTGATCCTTGAGGGAGGGAACGGGGATGGGTGGTATGCAGACGCCTCAGACGAAACCGCCCACATGTTTTGGGATAGCCCTGAAATCCGATGACCTACGTCAGGCCACGACTTCATCGGGTGATTAGGGTTAGGGGCTGTATTGCGCCGAGTGACCTCACCCCGCTCGCGCCATCCCCCTGGCGCCACCCCCTTTGTGCTCGCCCCCGCGCGCCGACTCGAACCACTGGTGGCCCTTGACTTCCTCGGCGTCGCCCCTGCCGGCGCCCAAGCGGCGTCTCTTCAACTTGGTCAAGAGCCCCGCGATCAGGCTCCGGGCGTTCTCTGTGAGGCCAGAAGGGAACTCTGGCTGAACCGAGATCGCCTTCTGGTAGATCGCGGTGGCCGTGGCGCCCCGGAACGGCGCGTGGCCCACCAGCATCTCGTAGACGAGCACGCCCAGGGCCCACCAGTCCACGCACTTGTCGTGGCCCGTCCTGTTGATGATCTCTGGCGCAAGGTAGTCTGGGGTTCCACACATCGTGTAAGTGCGCGTGCGCACGACCTTCGCGAAGCCAAAATCCACCAGCTTCACGTGGCCGCAAGAATCGAGGAGAACGTTCTCCAGCTTCAGATCTCGGTAGGCGACGCTCATACCGTGAAGGTGGCCAATCGCCAAGATGATCTCGGCCGCGTAGAACATGCCAGCGCCATTATGAAGCCTCTTGGCGGAACGCACGACGGAGAACAGCTCGCCGCCGTTGGCAAACTCCATGAGCATGTATAGGGGAACGAAAAACGACATCAACATAATAACTCGGAGGTCCGCGCGGATTTATCGGATCCGCGCCGAAGCCCCCCGGCGGCGCCTCTGGCGCCGCCCCTGGCGCGCTCCGCGCGCCAGGAGGGGGGTCCAGCGCCGATCCGAGAAATCCGCGGGGCCCTTCGAGTTTTTATGTTTATGCCACTTTTTGTGCCACTAATGTAGAGGTTCGCCTCGTCCTGGAACGTGCCGAACAGCTTGACGATGAACGGGTGGTCGGCCTTGCCGAGCAGCTCCTTCTCCTGCCGCGCGTGCACCACTTGCCTCTGGGGGGACACAAAGGCACTGATACCACACTCTTAGGTCGGGCATGTCCTCCTACAGGCGGATTTTGGACGACAAATACTCAAACTAGCCCAAAAAATATTCAACAACAGTCGAAATCGTCCCCAAACTGTGTTTGTAGAGGAGCATGCCCGACTTACCGCTACTCTCTGGACCTCTCCTGGGACGCGCTCTGACCAGGACTTCGAGGACACGCCGGCCGTGGCGACGAGAGAACTCCACGACGAGCAGCGGGGTATCGGCAAGGCCCGAGGTGATCAGAAAAGGCCGGGGCCGAGGCGGGTCCGGGGCTAGGGGGCCAGGACCGCGGGGCCGGGGCCAGGGCCAGAGCCAGGGTCGGGGCCGGGGCCACGGCCCAAGGCACAGGAGAACGAAGAATGACATAAACATAAGAACTCGGAGGTCCGAACGGATTTCTCGGATCCGCGCTGGACCCCCTTGGCGGCGCCTCCGGCGCCGCCCCTGGCGCGCTCCGCGCGCCGCCAGGGGAGTCCAGCGCCGATCCGAGAAATCCGCGCGGACCTCCGAGTTGTGATGTTTATGCAATTTTTCGCCCCCCCCTGGGACCAGCCCTCGACTGTGCCCTTCTCTCCGCGGGGCCTCCTCCTCAGCACCTCCCTCTTCTTCATGACCTTGAGCGCGAAGGGCGCGGGCTCTCCGCCGCCGGCGCGCACGACGAGGCGGACGGACCTGCGCGGTCTCCCCCCGGGCCGTCGGCGACCCGTGGACGAGGGAGGAGGAGGAGGAGGAGGAGGATGAGGGAGGAGGAGGGAGGAGGGAAGAGGAGGGTGGAGGAGGAGGAGGAGGAGGAGGGAGGAGGGAAGAGGAGGAGGAGGAGGAGGAGGAGGAGGAGGAGGGAGGAGGAGGAGGAGGGAGGAGGGAAGAGGAGGAGGAGGAGGAGGAGGAGGAGGAGGAAAGAGGAGGAGGAGGAGGAGGAGCAGGAGGAGGGGTCGCCCAAGCCCATCGGAGAAGCCCTCCGAACGGACCCCAGGAAGCCGCTGCCCACGGTCCTGACGACGCAGAAGTCGCCGAGCACCCCGCCCCGCAGCGTGGTCTCGCCCCTCCCGCGGGCGGCGGCGGTGGGCCTCCCCCCGCTGGCGGGGCCCTGCACGGGGCGCGCGCCGCCGCAGCCGGCGAGGCACTGGCGCCCGCATCCCGGGCGCGAGGGCCCCGAGGATGCGCTCGCCTGCAGTGCAGAACAAACGAGGGATGCTGAGGGGGGGCCTTCTCTGCAGACGTGTCAGACCAAAAACTGCCTAGAGCGATGGTCCCTGATTCGAAGACGTGGACCTCAGAGAGGCCACGCCTTCGTCGTGTGCTCAGGGTTAGGGGTTCTTGTGTGCTCGATGAACAAGAATACAGTGGAGGCCAGTCCACAAGAAACCTTCCACGAGAAACCCAACCCTGAGACACCACAGGACGTCCATGGATTTTTTGGGTGTTGGAACATCACGCTCCATCGAAGCCCAAGAAGCCCGGGGCACCCTGGAGGCAAGCAGGGTGCTTCTTGGCATGGGCCTCCACTGCGGAAGAAAGCGCTGTGAGAGCACAGGTCTCTGGAGCTCCGCTCGGACTGCTCGGCTCGGCGCCTGGGGCCCCAAATCCGGCGGCGCCTCCGCCCCTGGCCCGATGATCCTCAGAACGTGTGGTGTTTGTCCATCGAGGCCCTTCGATACGACGCAGGCGATGCAATGATCTACTGGTTGGGCTGAAGGGGGTAAGCACACATTGGGCTAACACACGTCCTGAGGATCATCGACTGGCGCGCGCTCCTCGCGCGCCAGGGAGGGAAGGCCCAGTGCCCATCCAAGAACTCCAGGCGGACCGCCGAAGATGGATGCTTGTGCGCCGCCAGGGTATGATCATGTCTGTTACCGATGGGTCGTTTCCCGGGGGCTCGTGGGGCAGTGGGTATGGATGTCTGCCCGCCCACGCAGGCGGGCAGATATCCACACCCACCGCTCCTTGAGATCGCAAGGCACGACCCCGAAGCGGCGGACGTGGACACCTCCCGGCGGCGGAGCTCGTGCGCAACGCTTTTTGTTCCCTGCGGCCTCCGAGCTCTGCGGCGAGGCGTCGCCGTCGCCGAGCCTCGCGCCGAGCCTGCCGAGCTCCCCCGGCGAGGCCTCCGAAGGCTCCAAGCAGCTGGGCTCCGTGCTCGTCGGCGCCCAGCTGTCGTCGAGGCCCGTCAAGGACAGGCTGCCATCGAGGCCCGTGCCGAGCGGGCTGGGCGCCGTCGGCGAGGCCGCCGAGGGCCCGGAGGAGCTGGCCTCTGAGGGGGGCCAACAGATGCTTCACCCAAAGAGGACCCCCCAGCCCTTGGGGAGGGGGCCTAAGTTAGGAGGGCCATCAAAAATGTTGGGGATAGGCTAGGGGGGTCTTTGCTGCAGAATTGTCAGACTAAACCGTCCAGAGGGATGATCCTTAATGCGAAGACGTGGACCTCAGTGAGGCCACGCCTTCATCGTGTTATTAAGGCAGGGTTGGACCTAAACGTTGTTGTTCGTTTTGTGTCCGTGTTATTCCCCACATCCAAAGTGGGGTTCTTGTTTTCTCTGGACACCCCGCGCAGGAACAGGAACACACACACACACCCACTCACACTCTCTCATCATCAACCTCATCAGCATCATCGATGATGCTCTCTCACATGCTTAGTCACTCACATACTCATCATCATCATCATCACTCGCACTCTCTCACACGCTCACGAACATCATCATCATCATCGGCATCGGCATCATCCTCATTCAAACATCATCATCGCCACCACCACTCACAATCAATCGTCATCCTCTTCACCACTCATCTTCACCACCACTCATCATCCTCATCCTCATCATCGTTGAGTAAATTGTGAGGAAGTCTCAGGCGGGAGCCCCCTCCCTATGGGGCCCGCAGATCATGTTGGTAATCCGAGCGGGTCATCGGAAACCTGTAACTGTCGTCACTTTTGGGCTCGTCAAGCCTGAAAATGGAGGAAGTCTCAGGCGGGAGCCTCGTCTGTGAGTGAATTGGAAGGAAGTCTCAGGCGGGAGCTCCCTCCCTATGGGGCCCGCAGATCATGTTGGTAATCCGAGCGGGTCATCGGAAACCTGTAACTGTCGTCACTTTTGGGCTCCTCAAGCCTGAATTTGGAGGAAGTCTCAGGCGGGAGCCTCGTCTGTGAGTGAATTCTGAGGAAGGCTCAGGCGGGAGCCCCCTCCCTATGGGGCCCGCAGATCATGTTGGTAATCCGAGCGGGTCATCGGAACCTGTAACTGTCGTCACTTTTGAGCTCCCAGGCCTGAAAATGGAGGAAGTCTCAGGCGGGAGCCTCGTCTGTGAGTGAATTGTGAGGAAGTCTCAGGCGGGAGCCCCCTCCCTATGGGGCCCGCAGATCATGTTGGTAATCCGAGCGGGTCATCGGAACCCTGTAACTGTCGTCACTTTTGGGCTCCTCAAGCCTGAATTTGGAGGAAGTCTCAGGCGGGAGCCTCGTCTGTGAGTGAATTGCGAGGAAGTCTCAGGCGGGAGCCCCCTCCCTATGGGGCCCGCAGATCATGTTGGTAATCCGAGCGGGTCATCCAAAACCTGTAACTGTCGTCAATTTTGGGTTCTCGCGCTGCCAGAACGCAGTTCCCAGGCCACATTTTGGACGCAACAAGGAAGTTTTCCCCCACATCCAAAGTGGGGTTCTTGTTTTCTCTGGACACCCCGCGCAGGAACAGGAACACACACACACACACCCACTCACACTCACTCACACTCTCTCATCATCAACCTCATCAGCATCATCGATGATGCTCTCTCACATGCTTAGTCACTCACATACTCATCATCATCATCACTCGCACTCTCTCACACGCTCATGAATCATCATCATCATCATCATCATCGGCATCGGCATCATCCTCATTCAAACATCATCATCGCCACCACCACTCACAATCAATCATCATCCTCTTCACCACTCATCTTCACCACCACTCATCATCCTCATCCTCATCATCGTTGAGTAAATTGTGAGGAAGTCTCAGGCGGGAGCCCCCTCCCTATGGGGCCCGCAGATCATGTTGGTAATCCGAGCGGGTCATCGGAAACCTGTAACTGTCGTCACTTTTGGGCTCGTCAAGCCTGAAAATGGAGGAAGTCTCAGGCGGGAGCCTCGTCGGGAGAAGTGAAGTCTGAGTGAAGTCTCAGGCGGGAGCCCCCTCCCTATGGGGCCCGCAGATCATGTTGGTAATCCGAGCGGGTCATCGGAAACCTGTAACTGTCGTCACTTTTGAGCTCCCCAGGCCTGAAAATGGAGGAAGTCTCAGGCGGGAGCCTCGTCTGTGAGTGAATTGTAAGGAAGTCTCAGGCGGGAGCCCCCTCCCTATGGGGCCCGCAGATCATGTTGGTAATCCGAGCGGGTCATCGGAATCCTGTAACTGTCGTCACTTTTGGGTTCCTCAAGCCTGAATTTGGAGGAAGTCTCAGGCGGGAGCCTCGTCTGTGAGTGAACTGCGAGGAAGTCTCAGGCGGGAGCCCCCTCCCTATGGGGCCCGCAGATCATGTTGGTAATCCGAGCGGGTCATCCAAAACCTGTAACTGTCGTCAATTTTGGGTTCTCGCGCTGCCAGAACGCAGTTCCCAGGCCACATTTTGGACGCAACAAGGAAGTTTTCCCCCACATCCAAAGTGGGGTTCTTGTTTTCTCTGGACACCCCGCGCAGGAACAGGAACACACACACACACCCACTCACACTCACTCACACTCTCTCATCATCAACCTCATCAGCATCATCGATGATGCTCTCTCACATGCTTAGTCACTCACATACTCATCATCATCATCACTCGCACTCTCTCACACGCTCATGATCATCATCATCATCATCATCGGCATCGGCATCATCCTCATTCAAACATCATCATCGCCACCACCACTCACAATCAATCATCATCCTCTTCACCACTCATCTTCACCACCACTCATCATCCTCATCCTCATCATCGTTGAATAAATTGTGAGGAAGTCTCAGGCGGGAGCCCCCTCCCTATGGGGCCCGCAGATCATGTTGGTAATCCGAGCGGGTCATCGGAATCCCGTAACTGTCGTCACTTTTGAGCTCCCAAGGCCTGAAAATGGAGGAATTCTCAGGCGGGAGCCTCGTCTGTGACTGAATTGTGAGGAAGTCTCAGGCGGGAACTCACTCCCTATGGGGCCCGCAGATCATGTTGGTAATCCGAGCGGGCAATCGGAATCCTGTAACTGTCGTCACTTTTGGGCTCCTCAAGCCTGAATTTGGAGGAAGTCTCAGGCGGGAGCCTCGTCTGTGAGTAAATTGTGAGGAAGTCTCAGGCGGGAGCCCCCTCCCTATGGGGCCCGCAGATCATGTTGGTAATCCGAGCGGGTCATCGGAATCCTGTAACTGTCGTCACTTTTGGGCTCCTCAAGCCTGAAAAATGGAGGAAGTCTCAGGCGGGAGCCTCGTCTGTGAGTGAATTCTGAGGAAGGCTCAGGCGGGAGCCCCCTCCCTATGGGGCCCGCAGATCATGTTGGTAATCCGAGCGGGTCATCGGAACCCTGTAACTGTCGTCACTTTTGGGCTCCTCAAGCCTGAATTTGGAGGAAGTCTCAGGCGGGAGCCTCGTCTGTGAGTGAATTCTGAGGAAGTCTCAGGCGGGAGCCCCCTCCCTATGGGGCCCGCAGATCATGTTGGTAATCCGAGCGGGTCATCGGAACCCTGTAACTGTCGTCACTTTTGGGCTCCTCAAGCCTGAAATGGAGGAAGTCTCAGGCGGGAGCCTCGTCTGTGAGTGAATTGGGAGGAAGTCTCAGGCGGGAGCTCCCTCCCTATGGGGCCCGCAGATCATGTTGGTAATCCGAGCGGGTCATCGGAATCCTGTAACTGTCGTCACTTTTGGGCTCCTCAAGCCTGAATTTGGAGGAAGTCTCAGGCGGGGGCCTCGTCTGTGAGTGAATTCTGAGGAAGGCTCATGCGGGAACCCCCTCCCTATGGGGCCCGCGGATCATGTTGGTAATCCGAGCGGGTCATCGGAATCCTGTAACTGTCGTCACTTTTGGGCTCCTCAAGCCTGAATTTGGAGGAAGTCTCAGGCGGGGGCCTCGTCTGTGAGTGACTTCTGAGGAAGGCTCAGGCGGGACCCCCTCCCTATGGGGCCCGCAGATCATGTTGGTAATCCGAGCGGGTCATCGGAATCTTGTAACTGTCGTCACTTTTGGGCTCCTCAAGCCTGAATATGGAGGAAGTCTCAAGCGGTTTTGTCCAGGGCGGAGGCGAAGCAGCTCGCGGCAGAGCTGGGTTTCGTGCTGCCTTCCGCCTGAGCGCGGCTGCGCCTCGCTCGAAGCCCGCGGGGTTGTCCCAACGGCTTGGTCTTGCGCGCCAGCGGCTCGCGGGGTTGTCCCGACAGCCTGGCCCGCGGGGTTGTCCCAACGGCTGCGCGACGTGACCAGTAGAGAACGCGCCTGTGCTGGCCGTGGCGGCGACGGCGCCGAGGAACATCGACATGCGCGCTCATGCAACAGGAAGGGGAGGAGGTGGCGGGGCGCGGAACAAACAGGGGGGCGAGGATGGGGACAACGTAAGGAGTGGAAGGGGGGCCCGCGCCAAGGCGACAGGAAATATACGCAGAAGAGACAGCCAGGACGCCTCACCAACCACGAGGACGACGGTGATGTTTTTTTCCAGATTCGCCCAGAGGATTCTTATGTGGGGTTCTTCCGTCGGAGTAATGTTTCGTTTTGCTCTACCTGTTGTCCTGTAACCCCTCCCCGATACGAAAAACAACACACAACCGAAGTCCAGCACAACAGCGTTTAGGTCCAGCCCTGGATTCGGGTTAGGGGTTCGTTTGTGCTCGGTGAAGAAGAAAACTATGTATACCGATGCCGCCGCTCCGCAGACCTCTCCTGGGCTGCGTCCGGACCCGAGCCTCGAGGACAGCCTGGGCGCGGCACCGAGGGCTCGCCAGGACGAGCAGCGGCATCGGCATCTCTTCTTTAAGACTAGGTCGGGCATGTCCTCCTACAGGGGGGTTGTGGAGGAAAGATAACATAGTCAAACAATGCCCCAAGATAGTCAAACACAGTGGGCAGAATCGTCCCCAGACCATTCCTTGGACGATTTTTGCATACTCCTCCTGTAGAGGGACACGCCCGACTTAACTTAGGACTTGCAAAGGAGGAGACACCGACAGAAACAGAGACTTGCGGAGGCCCGCGCGGATTCTTCTCTGATCAGCGCTGCCCCCCCCCCCTCCCTGCCAGGGGGACGTAAGACCTGGGTACAGGGGACTCGGAAATCCCCGACGAGGTCGTCAAAAAAACTGACGAGGCCGAGCCTGCATTTTGACGAGGCCTCCCGCTGCAGACATCCCACGAAACTCCTACTCGTCAAAATCCGAATCGCGGTCGTCAAAAAACGATGGCGAACCCGAGTCCTGGCAAACACGGGTCTTACGCTCCCCCTCCCTGGGCGAGCGGAACGCGCCAGAGGCGGCGCAGGAGGCGCTGCCAGGGGGCCCGATGCCAACCCAACAGGTCCGCGCGGAGCTCCGATCGTGTGTTTACCCCGCCTCTTCGGCCTCGACTTCACCTCCTCCTCCTCCTCCTCCTCCTCATCCTCATCCTCCTCCTCCTCCTCCCCCTCCTCCTCCTCACCCTTCTCCCCCTCCCCCTCCTCCTCCTCCTCCTCCTCCTCCTCCTCCTCCTCCTCCTCCTCCTCCTCCTCCTCCTCCTCCTCCCCCTTCTCCCCCTGCTCCTCCTCCTCCTCCTCCTCCCCCTCCTCCTCCTCCTCCTCCTCCTCCTCATCGTCCTCCTCCTGCTTTACCTTTGCACTCGTGGCCGAACAACAAAAAAATATCCGTGTCAGCGGCCTCGCGGGCCTAGCACCCGGGCCGCGAGCCTGCGGGTACGGGGCGTCCTTATTCGCGGCTGCCCCGCGCGGAGCGCATGCGACTGTGCATCCGCGGGATCGCGCCCAGACTGCGAGGGTTTTCACAGAGCCGACCCAGTGAAGTCTCGACCCATTCCCCAGGACCAGCTGCTCATCCTGAGTAGCTTTCCCCCAAAAAACTTGCGGAACGGGGCGCCGTGGTGGTAGAAGTGAATTCCGGCCGAGGGAAAAAAGGGGAGCAGAGGCATCCTCATAAAATCTGGTGCTCTGGTGACTACCCACCGGACCACCTCAACCCAACCCGAAAACCTGAATTTGACCCGGATTTCGGGTTGGGGGGGGTACGGGTTCCATGTGTTTTTTCAATGTTCCCCGACCTCCCCCCACTGGAAATCGACGGCAAATTGAATCCTTTGGATTGGGTTGGGATGGTTTGGTGGATGGTGATGGGCCGTTTCGCGTGAGACATCCTCACCACTCTCGCTTCTGATATGTCCAGGATTGGCCGCTTCGCACGAAACAGAAATCGTCTAACCTCTGGGCTCCGGGACGCCGCGCGTGGTGGTCCGGGCGTGTTTCTCCTGCAACAACATCGAAACTCTGAGCGCCGCGATGCCGTGGGAGAGGTAGTCTTAGGTCGGGAATGTCCCCCTACATGCGGATTTCGACGAGCAACATTGTTTCCAACGCAAGCACCTGATGGTGAAACCTGCCAGCTTCCCAACTGATGGGAAGAGGACTCCACCTCGCAGGCAAAGAGAAGGCGCTCGGGACCGAATCCCGAGCAGTGCAAAGTGGTGGCCAGGCCCACCCGTTCGTGTGACGACGCAGAGACCCAAACAGCAAGAGGACAGGCAGGCGGAGCAGAGAAGACGGAGCGGCGGGGAAGGCCGAGGGCCCGGGCAGAGAGACATACAGCAGCTGTTTAGCGAACCTCACTCTGGACTGGGAGGCGGCGGTCAACCCAGAAACTTTGATAACACATGTGCTGGCAATGCGCGAGCAGCTCAACATGAGGCACTCTCGCACAAAGAACTGGACTGCAGATTTCCGCGTCCACGCCACTAAAACCTCGAAATGGGTATGGCCATCTTGCGCCCATCGATGGCGCCTCAACGGGTAGATGGGGGAGGAGGGGAAGGGAGGAGAAACAAAAATGACATAAAGACTCAATGACAATACTATAGAAAGTTGGGCGCACGCACTCGCCAACGAATGAAAACTAAAATTGATGGGAATCTGCAGCTCAAAGGTGCCGCTCCGCCCCAACGAACAAGAAATTAAACATACGCAAACAAATGCCCCAACATGCTCAAAACACCGTCCCCATACTATGTTATGACTTTTTGAATATTCTCTCTGTAGAGGGACACGCCCGACTGAAAGGTAGTACCGCGCGTTTCGCCTGAGACATCCTCCCAACCCTGAGCTCCGAGATGCCGCGCGAGAAGTGGTCTGGTACGCTTCGCTTGAAAACACCCTCCCAATTCAAAGCTCCGACACGTCGCGCGCGAGGAGGCCTGGCGCGTTTCGCTCGAGGCATCCTCGCAGCTCTGAGCTCCGAGATGCCGCACGAGAGGTGGCCCAACGCATTTCGCCTGAGACATCCTCGTAACTCTGCGCTCCGAGCTGCCGCGCACGAGATGGTCTGGCGCGATTCGCTTGAGACATCCTCGCAATTCTGAGCTCCGAGATGCTGCGCGAGAGGTCGTCCAGCTCCTTTCGCCTGAGACATCCTCGCACCGCTGAACTCTGAGAACATGTGCGCAAGGATGTGGCCAGTTTCGCTTGAGACATCCTCGCACCTCGGGGCTCCGAGATGCTGCGGGCGAGGTGTTCTGGCCAATTTCGCCTGAGACATCCTGGAAACTGTGGGCTCCGAGAGGGAGGAAGAGGAGGAGGGGTCAGGCCAAAACGAATCATTTGATTACACACTTGTTGTCGAATTGTGCACTGGGAGGGGTCTGGGCGCCGAGACACCCTCGCAACTCGGAGCTCCCAGATGTTGCACGCGAGGTGGTCAAGCCCATTTTGCCTGAGACAACCTCGCAATTCGAGGTTCCGAAATGCTGCGCGCGAAGTGACCTAGCGCGTCTCGCCAGAGACATCGTCGCAACTCCAGGCTCCTTCAAGATGTGCGCAAGGTGGTCTGGCTGGACTCGCCTGAAACACCTTCCCAATTCTGGGCTCGCAGAGCATGTGCGCGAGGTGGTCTGGCGCGTCTCGCTTGAAACATCCTCGTAACTCCTCTGGGCTCCGAAATGCTCCGCGGGGTGGTCTTGCTCGTTTCGCCCGGCACACGTTTGAAAACTCTGGGCTCCGAGAGGGGTGAGGAGAGGAGCTCGGAGGGGTCTGACGCAAACATCAGTTGTTTACACTCCTCTTCCTCCTCCTCCTCCTCCTCCTCCTCCTCCTCCTCCTCGTTGTCGAAATATGCTCTGGGAGAAATCTGGGCTCCCCTGGCCCAGCGGAGAAGGTAGCTGGAGCATCGGCGCGAGCACGACTCTTTAGAAAACCGCAAAAAGCTTACCCACGTGGACCTTGCTGAAGCAACTCGTGGGTGCGCCTCGGGCGAGAGCGCGGCGAGCAGGGAGGAGGTGGGACGGAGGAGAGGTCAAGGATGAAGAAGCTCCGAGATGCTGCGCGAGAGGTGGCCCAGCTCGTTTCGCATGTAGCATCCTCGCAGTGCTGAGTTTTGGGGAACACGTTCGACGGGTCGTCTGGCCCGTCTCGCTGGAAGCAGATTCGCAATGCGGGCGAGGAGATCTGGCTCGTTTCCGCTTAGAACATCCTCGCAACTATGGGACCATAAATGATGGTGCCGGGAATTAAACTCTGTTTTGCGATGATGTGAACAGCACGGTCGAACTATAACACGGGAGTAGCACGGGCACAACATCTTGGCCACATTTCGTGCCCCCGAGCAACAACGGCAGCGGTGAGGGAGACGATTGCAAGAGACAGTTCGATGCAGTGGCCTATCGTTCGAGTCTGGTGTTCCAGCGGGTTTGCCTGTGCCTCGTCGGTCCGGATACGAAAACCGTACCCAAGCCAACGGAGCAAACAGAAACTAAGAAGAGAGGACGTTCTACAAACGGCCCTCATAAACAGTTGCGCGTGCTGGGGGAGCTGATCACATAGGACCTTCTACTGTTAAGCAGGGGCCGACCGTCCCAGCAGTCCTATAGGCCTACTACGGCATGCTCTTAGAACCCAACAAAGATCTGAGAACGAACAAAGTGTTCTTACAACGTACGCCCAATGTGTTACAACAAAACAGCTTCAGCCAGACATTTTATAAGAACATTTCGTGCAGACCCAAAACGGTCCTTAGAACATTCTTTGGTAGACCTATAGGCGAGCTAGGACGCTTCGCCACTGCTTGATACTGACCAGGTCCTTGATACAACATTGCCCGGATGCTGAATATTCGGATGGAGCACAAGGTTGTTCACTTGTCTACTCTGCTGTCCGGAACCTGCTGCTCCACGAACACAACTCGTGGAAGCAGCCCACTCACTGGCATGCTTCACTCTTCGTATCTCTCTTTTCCTGATGGACAATGTCGCACTCGCGGAAAACTGTTCGCGATATGCGTGTCGGGCGTTGCATTCGCGAACACAGTCCGAACATGCGACGCCGATGTGGGTTGCCCAGGGGTGTGGTCGTTGCCCTCTCCTCCTCTGGAAACACAGACCCCCGACGTCATGAAGTCATAACATCGACCCCAAAGGGCTCGACCCTTTCCCCAGAACCAACTTTTCATCCTGGGTCTTTATTTGACGGTCCGCTCGACCCTTTCCCCAGAACCAACTTTTCATCCTGGGTCTTTATTTGACGGTCCCAGGGCCCGGTGAGGGCCCCCCGAGGCCGAAAATAACAAAAACCATCCCGTCGTGATTATTGTCACAACGCGAGGGGGTCTGGGAAGGGATCTGCGTCTGAGCCTTCTGCGGCAACTCGTGGGAGCCTCCTATATTGTCGGCTCTTGCGAATCGACGCCAGTCGACGCTAAATCGGTACTATTCCACGCTACATCGACGCTCACCGACGCTACATCGGCGCTAGCTCATCGCCTCCCAAACGCGAATGGACGCTAATCGACGCTAAATACGGAATCACGAGGGTCCAATGGAGGCCAGTCCACAAAAAACCTTCCACAAGAGAACCAACCCTGAGACCCCTGGACGGGAGGAGGAGGAGGAGGAAGAGGAGGAGGAGGAGGAGGAGGAGGGAGGAGGAGGAGGAGGAGGAGGAGGAGGAGACGAGACGAGCCCATGGAATCCGCAGCTGTCAGACTGAGCATCGGCGTGGCACGGGATTCTGGGTACGGGTAGCTTCGACCCTCACGGACTTATGGAAAACGAAATCTGGTCACAATCCTCAAGTGAGGCACTGGCCTGCCGACACCTCTGAGGCACAAGACCTCTGCTGAGGGTCGGCTTGGACGGCACGGGAGACAGCACGAGTAAGCCTTTTAGCTCTTACTGCTGGCTCTCGCTCGTCGGTGCTCTTCCCCTCCCACGCCCCCGACTCACCGCCCTGCCCCTCCCTCGGCCAGAGCCTCTACGAGGCAGCACTACTGTTGGAATGCTTGGCAACTCACTCTGATCATATGATGATGGCATGCTTCTCTCTCCTGCTAAGGCCCGCCCTGCGACCTCATCGGAAATCAAACCTCGCTCGATCAAAGAAGCCAGTCTCTCACTGTTGCGCCACATCACTTGCCGCTCACGGCAGACGATATCTCTCTCTCTCTCTCTCTCTCCAGTGGCCCCCGCGGCGCGCTGCCGTGAAGCCGCTCCCCCCTTCTGTCTCCAGAATCCTCAAGAAAAGGTCCTGCGCCTGCTTGCCGATCGGGCCGTCCACGTCGAAGTGCATGATCACCAGGCAACGTTGGTCGCTCTCGTCCTTCTTGAGCAACTTGAGGCGCACGTACTTCACCGCTGCTCCGAGCTTCAGAATCTCGCTGTTCACCACGGTGTTGGTCCAGAACTCCTCCGCGTCCGCCTTCAGCTGCTTCTCCTCCTCGGCCTTGTCGCCCTCGGCGTGGGTCCTCGTTGCGATGTAGTGGATGCCCGCCACGAAGATGTGCAAGTGTGGCGGCCCTCGTCCTCGATGTGCTCCGCGCCCGACGTTCTCGCCCGCCTTCGCGCGGTCCGCCAGCTCCTTGCTCTTGACGTCGTACTGCTTGCCCGCTGCCACGAGCGCTGCTGGGAACCCCTGCACCGCGCTCATCTCGTAGGTGATGAACACCGCCGCCGCGAGGTCCGCCATGCCACGAGTGGTCGCCAGGAGAAGCCGCGCCACCAGCAAGAGCAGCTTGCCATACTGCTTCTCTCCTTTGCCCTCGCTGCTGCCCTTCGCCTGCTTGCTGCGCTGCTCCTCGGCGACCTCGGGGCGCCTCGCCTGCGCTGGGTTGTACCACGATGGCATCGCCAGCTCGGGCATGGCTCTCAGCACCAGTGGTGGCCGAACCCTCAGGAGGCGGAGGCCTCGGTCGATAAGGCTGTAGCTTCCACGGGAGATGTGAGCTCAAATGGCCGCAGTATGAATCCAAATCAGCACCTTTGTAATCACACACTGGACAATCGAAAGATTGGGGATGAACAAGCTCCGTCAACGATGTAGGACCCCTCGTCGAGCAATTGCTTCTGAGAACGGACCCAAGAAGATGGCGAGCTGCGGTCACCCTTGTTGAGAATATTTGCCTACAATGTATACATATATTGCATGGTGTTAGGACGGCTGGAAGGTTTCGTACATGGTGATGTGCACGCATGTGGTTTAACAACGCTTTGCGATCATGACACACTGCATTGCATATGTTGCCCTTGTCGTCCACGATCTTGCAAACGTAGTTGCCCTCCTCCCCCGTCCTCTTGTCCTCCACCTCGTCCCCCTCCTGAGTAATACCATACGAAACCCTGGAGGAGGAATGTTGACCCCGAACTCCCTGGCCCTGAGCTCTGTGAAGTCGATTTTTACAAAGTCCTCTGCGGCCTCCGAGTCTGAAAGGATCCTCAAATCTAAAAGAAGCTCTTCAATCGCATAGTATTCCAAGCGCTCCGAGGCAAACTCCAGGTCACTAACTAGTTGTTTCACCCACGGAGAAGCCGAGGCCGTTGGAACTCCCTCCTGAAGCTGAGGCTCGCATCCAAGCCTCTCCTCAATCCCGAGCGTGCCGAACATCGCGCAGAGAGGCTGTGCGTGCCAAGCAGGACGGGCGGCCCACGACTGGTAGACCTTCAGGCGACGAATGATGAGCTCTGTTTTGCTTCCAGTCAGACGCCAATGACGCAGTACCTGTAAATTCGTGAGAGTGCGCACTGTGCCATCATCTCGTTGGTTGGTGGCAACACCTCTCATTGCTGTACGACATAGAGCGGCCAAGCACCGATCCAGACTGTCATAATCACTCTGCTGGAGCACGAACGGTTCGAGGCCATTAATTAGGGTATTGAACACTTGGCCCTGCAATAAAGTACGACGCCATTTGTAGGATAATGCTAGTGACCACACCCCGCCCAATCGATAAAAAGCCTTTCTTGCCATCTCACAACATCTAGAAACCTCATGATGTGCAGTGTCCCGAGATTTCAGAAAAGGCCCAAGGTACCGAACACAGTCAGAAATCTTCCCCTGGATTGTCGATCTACGTTTCCTGAGTGTGCGACGTGCTTGATAATCATGGTGTGCGAAATAGAATAACATCTCTTGCTTGCCCACGTTTTGCCCGTATCCATATGGTTCTAAAGCCTCATCTAGAAGACCATCCACCCACCCAAGCTTAGCTAAGAAATCGCATAGTGTACTGCCCTCATCGGCAAGTATCATCTTCTGGAGGTCATCGGCATACTTGGTCAAACTCAAGTCGGCCGCGTGGCCGGCCCACGAAGAGACGAGATCTCGTGACCTCTCATCTGCTGTAAGAAGTGAATAGCTCCAACCTAGTACTGCTCTCGAGAAGGTGCCCAGGAAGCCCTGCACTGTAAAAGGATCTCCCATGGGACCTCCGCACCGTGGTCGCACGAGGAGGGGCCCCTCCTGTGCGTCAAGCTCAATCATGGCCGAGCGGTAGCGCTGACGACAGAGGCCTTGGTCGTACTCCGCTGCCGCAAGAGAAACAGTCTGGTCTAATTCAGACCAGGTCGAACTTGAAAAAGCATTGCTCATGTCCTTAAACGTGTTGCAATAAGTAATCCCCATCCTTCTAGCCCGCCATCCTGTAGTTAAGGTAGTTAGTACTGCATTTTCTCGCCGTCGATGTTTTACGAAGCCGTGGTCGGCCACCGTCGGTTGAACCTTCAGCTTGTTGGAGAAAAAAGCTTTGCCCACGAAGGGCAGGACGTGAACCACTCGAACCCCCTTAGGGCCCTCCTCCAGCTTTTTGGGAATGTTCGCGCCCCTAGACTTGTTCCAGTACAGTGGCACCTCCTGGTACTCCCGCATTTTTGCTAAGCCCAGGCCGAGAAGAAACCAGAAACCTTGTGGCGATATCAACTTAGTTCCAGCTCCCACCCCAGCCCGAGTACGAACACGATAGTTGGGCCACATACATTGGTGCCATATCTCCAAAGGTGCCGTTCCAGCGAGGAGGAGGAGGAAGAGGACGAGGAGGAAGAGGACGAGGCTCCGTAGCCATTTTGGCTCAAGCCTGCCTTGGGCGCCAGGCGGGCTGGCTGCTGGTTGTCTCTCCTGCTGCTTCTGCGCTCGAGAGCGGCTCAGTCCCAGTCCCCTTTCGCGGCCCCCGCGATGTCGGAGGTCGGCCTGGAGGAGAAGGTTGGCATGGCTGCGGGGGCGCTGCCAGCCGCATGGCGGCCCAGTGGGATGCGGGCTCAGGAGATACTGGCCCTTGGAATTTCGGCAGCGAGGCGCGCCGCGCGACTCAGGCGCCAACATGCCTGCGAGGCTGCCCTCCGCGAGTTCCAAGCGGACGGCCTGGTGGCGCCGGGCTCATGGCGCGACCGCGAGATCGCGGCGAGACCTGCGCTGATGCTGCTCGCCGGGGGCCTGCCAGTTCCAGGCGGCCGCCGCCGCCAGCGGAACGCTGCGTGGCATGCGGCTCGCGTGCCAGCGAGGGGTTTCGCGCGCGCGTCCCCCGAGGACTTGGCCTGGGCTACCGCGGGGCCCAGACTGGAATGCCAGTTCGCGAAGACAGGCGGCATCGTGGACGTGCCTTTCGAGTGCGTGCCGTGCCCTCCTGAGAGCGGGCACGCCGTGCAATGCCTCGCGGAGGCGACGCCGGTGCTGGCGCCAGGAGCTTGGCTGCGGAGCGACCCCATCGGCGAGGCCTGCGCCTTCGGCCAGGGCCTGGCGGCGGGCTGGAAGCTTGCGCACCGCCAGGCAGACGAGCCGCAGATGGAGTCCGACGAGCCCCCCGACGACGACAGCGGCAGCCTCGAGGGACCGCAGGCCGACGCGGAGGTCATCCAGGGCATCGAGGAGGAGAGCTCCGAGTCCATCGTGAAGCTGGACCTCGAGCGCCAGGACTCCGAGCAGAAGCTGATCGAGTACTTGGAGTGGGTCGCCCTCCCCGCCGCGGCCCTGAAGCGGACGAGGGCGGCGTCGGCGTGCGAGCAGCCCTTCGTGCAGTTGGCCGTGAAGCTCGCGCAGGACGGGCCGGTGAAGGTGGGACTCCGCAGGCTCTGCTCAACGGGCCCGTGCTGGACAGAGACTCGAATCCGTTCGACGACCCGCTGCCCTGCGCCGCCTGCGGCATCATGATTCCCGTAGATGGCGTCATCTACATCTGCGAGGACAGTTGCGACGACACCTTCTGCCCGTCCTGCGTGCGTGAAAGATGACCGTGAGTGGCAGCGGCGCGCCCGCTGCTTGCTTTGCCGCCCCGTGCCTGTCACCGACGGCGCGCGGCATGGGAAATGGTTCAACCTCCTGAGTGAGGGGCGGATTCTTGCTGGCTGAGGCGTGTCACCGACCACCTCCGCTCTGGGAAACAGAAACAGAGGAAGAGGACGAGGAGGAGGACGAGGAGGAGGCGGAGGAGGAGGAGGAGGAGGACGAGGAGGAGGAGGAGGAGGAGGAGGAGGACGAGGAGGATGGGTTCCCACAGTGCACGGCGGTCTAAGCCTGCGTGGTCGCCGACTGCGTGCTCGCCGACGACTCATCGCCGTCGAGGCCCGCGCCGAGCCCGTCGGGCTTCCGCGGCGAGGCCGCGCCGCCGTCGGCCGCGCCAGGCGCCGCCCGGCTGATCGCGAGGCGGGCAGGCTGCACCGCCACCGCGGCCCTCGGCGCACGCCCGAGCCGCTCCTCCTCCTCCTCCTTCTCCTCCTTCTTCTCCTCCTGCTCCTCATACTCCTCCTCCTCCTCGTACTCCTGCTCCTCCTCCTCGTCCTCCTGCTCCACCTCCTCCTCCTCCTGCTCCTCCTCTCCTCCCTCCTCCTCTCCTCCTCCCTCCCTCCTCCCTCCTCCTCTCCCTCCCTCCTCCTCCTCTCCTCCTCCTCCTCCCCTCCTCCTCCTCCCTCTCCCTCCCTCCATCCCTCCTCCCCTCCCTCCCTCTCTCCCTCCCTCCCTCCACTCCCTCCCTCCCTCCCTCCTCTGCCGGCCTGGTGCCCTCGCGGTCCGCAGGCCTCGCCCGCGACGCCTCCGCTACTCTGCTCGGCGAGCAGGCTGCCTCGGGAGCACGCCGCGCCGGACCCCTCAGCGCCGAGTCCCAAGGCCGCCAGCAGGCGAGGGCGTCGGCCAGAAGCGACATGGCGAAGGCGGAGAACCCCCTCGATCTCACCCCGAGATCCAGTAGAGGGAAACAATTACTGAACGCTCCCCCTCCCCCCTCAAGCTCAAGGTTGGCATGCGCGGGGGAGGCTGCGGTCGAGGTGCGACTCATCAGACCCACCGCCAACCTCGAACATTTGGGGGAGGGGGAGGCGTTGACAGATGAATATAACATGAGTGTTCGCTATTTTTTCCGAGGCCTGTCTGTGGACGTTGCAACAGTTTCGCACGGGGCGCGTTCTGGCCCAGGTTATTTGGGGCCCTGAGGCACCATGCCAGGCCGGCGCGGCTCGAAACGTGCGGCGGCAGGATGGAGTCCAGGGCTCCTGTCGTGAGTTTCTTCGGTTCGGCATGTGTTTCGCAACGTCGGATCTCGGGGAAGCCCCAAATCTGCAACAACCAGGCATGCCAACGCTTCCAACGCATGCCAGCGGGGCCGAAATTGGCTGCGTGCGGCAGGATGTCGCCCCCCATTTCCCTTGAATCCGCCACCGTGCCTCTGGGCACGGGGTGGGCGTGTCCTGAGGTCCTTTGCCTAATCTCTGGAGCCTCAATCCTCAGGCTTGAGCTGAAATTCTCCATCTCCCGGAGGGCCCGGAGCTGAAATTCTAGGGGCCCGGAGCTGAAATTCTTTATCTCCCTGGGCTTGGCGCGGCTACCCCTGGCTCCCCAGCGTCTCGCCAAGAGGCCCCCAAGAGGCCTCAAGAGACCCCCGAGAGGCCCCTCAAAACGCCTCAAGAGGCCCCCAAACAGCTCCCAAGGCGCCTCTAAACAGTCCCCCAACAGGGCCCCGACGAGCATCTCAGAAACCGACGGCTCGGATCGCGCGCACGGTGGCAGGATGGGCCGAGAAGGTTGTCTTGTCTCTTCTCGCCACACGGCCAGAGGGCAGGTTCAGATGTCCCCGCGCCGATGCTGGTTCTCGAGTGGCAAAGCGCTTGCGACGACTGGTGGGCTCGGCGGGAGCTGCGAGGAACTGCTGCACTAGCCCAGCGATCGACTTCCCAAGGAACTAACCGAGAGAAGCCTTTGGCTGTGCACTCCTCCCCCCGTTGCTCTTGGCGGGGGATAAACTCCGCCCCTCCTCCTCCTCCTCCTCCTCCTCCTCCTCCTCCTCCTCTCATCTTCCTAATCGTAATCGTAAGCGTAGTCGCATCAGTAGTTGTGGTCGCTAACTACTCGTAGTCTTAGTCCTTAGTCGTAGCCGTAGCCGTAGCTGTATCGTAGTCGTGGTCACAATGTAGTCGTAATCGTCGTCGACGTCGTCGTCGTCGTCGTGCGGCGGGTGCTGCGGAGAAATATAAAGGCTTCCACTATTGGCGGGGCCCCGGTCCGCCAGTCAGGGTGCCGGAGCGGCAATTCGTTTCCCGTATGGTGGGGGTCTGAAGACCGTCGCGGGCATACGCACGATGCCGAAACCGAGTGGAGGCGCGGGGCAGATCGCCTGACTGAGCACGCTGTTGACGAGATGGGGCCGAGCTCGGCGGCCCCTCCACTTGCGCGAACAAACAACTCACCCTCATCCATGCTTCTCAGGGCAGTCCTCCTCCTCCTCCTCCTCCTGCTCCTCCTGCTCCTCCTCCTCCTCCTCTTCCTCCTCCTCCTCCTAGCCCCGTCCGATTGCTGCCCTGGTTCCTCCTGACGGGACGGGGTCGCCACTGCCCGTAGGGCCCGTAGATCATCGAGCGATTCGACCTTACAAGATCGGCGGAAGCATTGCGCGCTCGCAGACAACATGCTGTCGCGGTCTTCCCCGATACGTCAAAGTGCTATACACGAAGACGCCCAGGCCCTCGGATGCCCCATGAGGTTAAGTTGGATGGCCATGCAGGCGCACACGTCTGGTCCCCAATGGTCACCATGTAACTTCACGCTAAATGCGGCCCCCCTTGGTCTCAGTTTCCAGATGGCCAAGTCGGGGTTCGTGGCCACAACTGTCGAGGCTGTCAAAGGGCTCCAACGTTGCCAAGCAGGAGCCCAGGTCGACGAACGCGAATCGCTATCTGGGACACGAGCTGCACAGAGCTCGGACGGCACGGGAGCAGGAGAGAGAGAGAGAGAGAGAGAAAGAGAGAGAGAGAGAACTAGGACTAAGAAGTTGAAAGCTCGGAAGGGTAGTTGGGATGAAGCGCGATGCAGTGCACGATCAGGTCTCAATCATTTGGCGTGCTGGATTATTCCCTGCAGCAGGGCACGGCACTGGAGTCTCGATCACAGCAGACACGGTGCTCAAACAGTTTCGCACGCTCGCGGGTGGAGTGGTCGGTGCCCCACGCAATGGCTCACTCACGCTCTACCTTTCGACTCAACATGATGCCCGATATGGGCCAAACTGTGTTTTTTTCCATTATGTTGCTGAAGCGGTGCGCAAATGTTTATGGGATGGTCGAGCGGTTCCGTCAGATGTGCATCATAGTTGGCTACATGCTCGAAACGAGTTTCAAGGTCCTCAGAGCACTTGGCAAGCAACCAGAGGTCATGCGTAATCAGCGCGGCTTACGTTGAAACGGATTTCGCGACCATTTGCTGGCCCAGCTACGTTCGTCGACGACCAGGGGTTTGCGACCCAGCTTACAAGTAGCACACCTCGAGACTTGGAAGTTTTGGTTGCTGCATAGTTGCATCGATGGCAGATGGACAAGGTGTTTCAACATGTGCCTGTTCTTTTTGGTGACGGGCAGATCTGGAGACGAGCTGTGAGGGATCAATACTTCGTTCACCGTCAGGACCGCAAATAAGAATGTCCAAGAATCTGTGGTCAGGAACGCTACTGTGCCCAAATTCGACAATGGATACGGGTATTGTATCGCCGCGAAAAAAAACAATTCGTGGAACTCAATGTGGCACTCTCACGCATCAATGGAATACCTGCGAACCGCTACTTCAAACTAATGACCTCGTATACCACACTGCTCCCAACCGTGTTTTCGAGATCAGGAAGTCGCAGCAGGGGCAGATCGACAACAACTTGGGAGATGCTGCAATCTTCGAGCCCACGCACTGCGTGCCAAAAGACCCCATTCTCCATCCTCCAGCGTAGGATTAGGTCGGGCGTGTCCCCCTACAGGCGGATTTTGAACGACAAATAGACACCACCCCTCAAATGCCCAAACAGATTCAAACATAGTCCGAAAATCGTCCCCTGACTATGTTGTACTATTTTTGGATTTTCCTCTTGTAGAGGGACAGGCCCGATCTAAGCGCAGGACGAGATGCCCGTGCTGAAAGTGGGGCGACGCTGACGGTAATTGCGACCACACTCTACTAACCGATGGTCCTGGCCTTCGCAGGGCACGCCCAACCCTTGCGAGGACGGGGTGGGCGATGGTGCAGCTGTGTTCTCAGGCTGGTTTTGCGATTCGTCCTACAGGGGGATGTTGGGCGGAAAATGAAAAATAGTGTAAAAAACTACGCCAAAATAGTCAAACAATGATTTGAAACAACTCGTCCCCAGACTATCTTTGACTATGTTTGCATTTCCCTCCTGTAGAGGGACAGGCCCGATTTAATTCTAATCGGTTCCCCGTGCCGCACGACGCGCCGGCAGGACATCGCTTGAGCTCATGCAGATACCAGGGGCGATAGTTTCAGACCGCTTAGATTACATCAACAAAGGCAACTCATGGAACTCGAACCCCAGCTGTTCCAGGAGCAAGTGTGCGAGCTTGGGGTGCAAGAGATCTCGCACGTGTTAAAATGATGACGATAATTGTTGGAGTGGGTCCCCCGCCGCAAGAACATCATCGGGTTCGCCAGAAAGCATGGCGACCGCGCCTCACACGCGATAAGTAACAGCTGGGCAGATATGTTTGCATATAGTGCAGCGTCCAATCTCAAAATTGCGGACGTGCCAGCAGACCATCACCGGGCGAAAATCAAAGATGCAATTGCACTGGCTCGGTACACAGGGTCTCTTGCGGCCAGAGCAGTCAGACTATGTCACTACGTGGGCGACACGGCGAGGCAAGAGAAGCGGCAGAAACTGATGGCGCCGCAGCATACCACCACGGTGCATGTCCTTGTCTGGGGATATGTCGATCCCTATCCCAGGCTTCGTGGTGTTTCCGAATCGACCAGACATTTGGAGCCCAACCCTGGGATGTGCGATGGGGGGGTGTCCATCCTCGACAGGGGTGCGTCCGAATAGCCCCCTTGGGGTGTATCCCAGGGCTTTCCCATCTTTCTGAGCGGCCAAACCTTCCGGGCGGAACCCGGGGATTGGGAGAGGACCATCGCCCGCGAACTCCTGTCTCTCGCGGTTGGCCTCCAACCAGGGATGCCTGTGGCGGCTGGCCGTGTCGGCAAAGCGGCCCGCGGCACGGGCCCTTCGCCCGACGGCGCCAGCGGGCCCAGGAGGAGGAGGAGGATGAGGAGGAAGGAGGGAGGAGGGAGGAGGGATGTGCGAGGGGGGAGGAGGGAGGACAAAGCTCAAGGCAGTGCACGCGCCAAGGCAAGCACCCGCAGCCCTTGTGGGAGCACGCCGGGCGCCCGGTCGGCACGGCGTTGGTCCCGCGTTTGGCACGCGGGAACGCATGCCGGGACCCCGTGCAGTGAAGTCAGCCCCTGCTGATGTGCGCTCTCGTGTAGAGAGGCTTACGGTGGCACCGATACATACATATATACATGTATATATATGTTTACACACATATGTATACATATATATATATATACACACATCCATACATATACATATAGGATCGAGGTCGACTCGGGGAGTGTATCCCAACGTGTTTTCGTGTGTGCTGGATGCTCTCGCGCATCCTGGGAAAAAGGGGGCTTCCCTTGGCTGTCATGCGCGTGTCGGCCGGCGGAGGGCCTCGTGTTCTTGAAGGATGTTCCTCTGTCCCAGGTCCGACAGTAGCAAGGGCATCGCGCCCAAGGGTGGCCATCTCCTCCTCCTCCTCCTCCTCCTCCTCCTCCTCCTCCTCTCCTTGTCATTATTATGTTTCTTCTTATGTTTCTGCTTCTTCTTCTTCTGCTTCTGCTTCTTCTTCTTCTTCCTCCTCCTCCTCCTCCTCCTCGCCCTCCTCCTCGCCCTCCGCCTCCTCCTCCTCCTCCTCCTCCCTCCTCCTCCTCCCTCCTCCTCCTCCTCCCTCCTCCTCCTCCTCCCCTCCTCCTCCTCCTCCTCCTCCTCCCCCCCTCCCCTCCCCTCCCCCTCCCCCTCCCTCCCCCTCCCCCTCCCCCTCCCCTCCCCTCCCCTCCCCCCCTTCCTCCCCTCCTCCTCCTCCTCCTCCTCCTCCTCTCCCTCCCTCCTCCTCCTCCTCCTCCTCCTCCTCCTCCTCCTCCTCCCGCGCGAAAGCAGCGACTGCAGCCGTGCTGAGAGCTGCGTCGCGCCTGCCAGGTGCTGGCCACTGCAGGGGGACGACTGCCCCCGAGGCGGGGCGGGGGCCCCCACTCTACCGTGCAGCCCCTGGGACCCCCCCTTCCCAGACTCGGGTAAGCCGGAACTCGGGTTTGTCGACGTTTTTTGACGAGCGCGTTCTGGGTTTCGACGGTCCAGTTTTCGTGGGATGTCTGCAACGGGAGACCGCGTCAAATTTCGGGTTGGGTCTCGTAATTTTCATGATGGCCCCGTCGGGCCCAACCCGAGTCCACCGTACCCGAATCTTACGTCTCCCCGACGGGGGGGACGTAAGACTCGGGTACGGGGGACGCGGGTTGGCCTGACGGGGTCCATCATAAAAATGACGAGACCCAATCCGAAATGTGACGCGAGCTCCCACAGAAACGTCGGCAAACCCGAGTTCCGGCTTACCCGAGTCTTACGTTCCACCGATGGGAGCCCTTTTCGGGCTCCAGGCGTCCTTGGCTTCGGCGTGGAGTTCAGTGCCCCTGGCGCCCCCTACTTTTTGACCCTTGAGCTCCTGAAGTCCCTTGAGCTCCAAAATTTTGGGATCTTCTGATCCCAGTCAATCCAGACCCGGGTCAGTCAAGCCCTGCAAAATCCTGCAAGATCCTGCAAGATCCTGTGCCCAAACCCGGGTCAACGCGAAGGATCCTGCAAGATCCTGCAGGATCCTGCGCCCAGGCCCGGGTCAATGCGACCCTGGCCCTGCAGGATCCTGCAAGATCAGGCGCTCTGGCTGACCCCAATTTGCATTGACCCCCGTCTCAAGGCTCCCGAATAGGGGGCGAATAGCCCATGCCGGACATGACAGGGAGCCTCGCCGAAGACAAGAACCATCGGCGCCCCTGAATACGTATTGCTCCCCCCCCTTCTGGGCTACTACCAGACATCCGGCCGCTTCCACTTTTTCGATGTGTGGGTTGAGCGGGGACCGACCGTCCCAGCAGTCCTTTGAGCAGGGACCGACCGTCCCGGCATACCTATAGGCCTACCACAACATGTTCTCAGAACCCAAGAATGTCCGAACAACAAAAACAAGGTTCTTAGATAATAAACCCGATGTGCTAAAACAAAACAGCCCCAACCAAAACTGTTCTAAGAACATTCCGTGAAAAAAAACAGCATGAGGTTCTCGGAACCTGCTTTGGTAGGCCTACAGGCACGCCAAGACGCTTCGCCACTGCTCGAGTCCTGTAGTCCTACCACGAAATGTCCTTAGAATCTCCAAACTCTCTGAGAACAAAACCAATTTGGGGATGGACAGCCCCCTTTTAGCAAAACGTGGTTTAGTGAAAACGACCTGAAGCCCAAACCTGGCGGGCGCAAGCCTGGAAAATAACGGCCACGGCGCCCTCTCGAGAACCGAAAAAGGACAACTCACTAATCCACGTGTCACTGTTGGGGGTTTTCTCCACCCCCGAAATGTGCTTAGGGCACCGAAATGTCTCCAGAACCCCGGCAACGCCCGCCTTCCGCTGCCCCCCCCCCCCCGGCCTTCTGGGTCCGGGTGTGTGGTCTCGGGGGCGCTTCTGAAAGAGGCCCTGGGACAACCGGACTCCCCCCTATCGGACTCCCCCCTATCGTTTTCCAGTGTGCTTCTGCTTGGTTTCGCCTCCCCCCCCACTTCTCAGGGGGACGTAAGACCTGGGTACAGGGGACTCGGAAATCCCCGACGAGGTCGTCAAAAAAATGACGAGGCCGAGCCTGCATTTTGACGAGGCCTCCCGCTGCAGACATCCCACAAAACTCCTCCTCGTCAGAATCCGAGTCGCGGTCGTCAAAAAACGATGGCGAACCCGAGTCCTGGCAAACCCGGGTCTTACGCTCCCCCGATTCTTGGAGTCGACGATGACTCGTGTCTGTGTGTGTTTTGTCCCCTCGTGAACTCCCCTCGGCGTGCCGCGGGCCGTCCTGCCGGCCGCCTCCCGCGGGTGGTGCCCCGCTGGGCACTTCTCTCCATCGGGCGCTTCTCTCCGGGGCGCCCCCCGCTGCCCTTCGCCCCCCCCCCCCCCCCTTTTTGCCGAGGCTCGGTCGAGGCCGCTGGACCTGGCTATAGTGCCCCCATCGCACTTGAGGCCTATATCCCCCCCCCCCAAAAAAAACACCTGGAAAGGTGTCGAAACAGCGCAGAAAGAAAGTTGGACGAATGTCTCCCAGGGCCCGGCACGTGAAGAAAACCCTCGAGTTTCGGTACTTCCTTGGTGCTCTAAATTCTTTCTGGTGATCAAGGCTAAAGTAGGTTGGAACACACTAAGACGTGAGACGCCATCCCACCGCGCGGACGAAGACGAGGTCGAGTTCACGACCCGTCCCAGCTCAGCTCGGTCGTCTGAACTGCTTTGCTCCTACAGTCAGTCCCCTTCCTGCTGAGGTCTCGCACAGAAACTGTGGTGGGGTGTGCCGCAGGCAGCTGGATATATTTACATGTGTATATATAATGTATAAAATTGTATATATACACATGCCTAACCTTCGTGGCCAAGGAACCTACAATCTGACCCACATCCTGAGACCTGCCAGAGCTCTAGAGGGCCTCCATCGAACTTTTAGCTGGGACTGTAGGCGACCAGACTCCACGCACTGCTCTGCAAGAACAAGCTTGCACGAGCGCGTCTGCCAAAACAAATCCGCGAGTGCGAACTCAAAACGTTACTTCGACGAAGCTGCCAATGGAAATGCGAGATCTGCCTGCGAGAGCAGGGCACTGCAAGCTAGGCGGTCGAGGTGACGCAAGAGGAGCAACAGAAAAACTTGCGCATATTTGGGCGATGGATCACAACAGACCCGGCCACGACACACGCTGCGAAGAGACATCAATGATTGTTGCAATATATACATGCCCAACCTTCGTGGCCACGGAAATTACCGTCTGACCCACAGCCTGCGACCTGCCAGAGCTCTAGAGAGCTCCATCGCTCTTTTAGCTGGGACCGTAGGCGGCCAGACGCCACGCAGTGATCTGGAATAATCAGTTTGCACGAGTGCATCCGCCAAAGCGAGTCCGCTAGTGCGAGTTTAAAACATTGCCTCGAAGCAGTTGCGAGATGCCGAGCATTAGCTCAAAGGCCCAGCTGGCGAAGGGCAGGGGACAGACCATTCGGCAGAGCGGACGAGGCGGCCGCAGCAACGCGATGGTCGCCAGCTGTCAGCTTCTGAAACATAGCGCGCAGAGGGGCATTTCCATATCGCGACACGCTGCGATGATCTGCCCGCCCATTTGCCTCGGCGACGCACCTCCTCGAGTGCGCAGGCATTCGCGCGCGCATCCGTCGAGGGGCCACCGTGGCGCAGGCAGTGAGGGGACTGCCTGAGGCGCGAGATAGATGCCGAGGCGAACAGCCGATTCTCTGGAACAACATTCAAATTCACGAAGGCCGAAAGGGAATATGTAATGGTCACTCTGAATGCGCGGGTAGACAAGCGCCAAAGCACTCACGATCCGTTCAAAACCGAGGACTTCGCCTATCACGACGCTGTCACCGTAGGCTCCGATCTCAGAAGGCTCACCCGACTCGGGAGGAGACAGTCGTAGACACCAGCGATCGTAGCACTCGTGAACCTCCGAGGCCGGCGGCATGCCGCTGGAACGGCGGAGCGCGCTGCCCACGCCCGGCCGCAGGTAGCAGTCAAAGCGCAGGGCGACCAGAAGGGCGGCAAGCGGCAGCCCATGCTGGAGCACGTCGTCCGCGATCCACCAGGTCAGCTCCAGCGGCGCTGGATCGCGCGACCCGCCCGGCTCGAGGTTGCGCCAGCCAGCCAGCGCAGCGCGGCTCATGATGCAGAGCTTCCCATCCTTGCGAGGCATCTCGGGGTGGCGCCACGCGTAGCCGTGCAAGGCGGAGCGGGCCGCGCTCTGCGGCTCCCCGCTCAGGCACAGCTGCCCCGCGCACCTCTCCAGCGCCTCGTCGACGCGGGAGGGGGTATCCAGGAGCAACCCAGCACGGCGAGCGGAGGCGATGAACGTGTCATTTCCCTCGGAGTAGGCACGCCGAGCTCCTGCCGAGCGAAGGGCGTGAGCCCTCAGAAAACCTGGGCCGCGCTCCGCGCTGACCCGCTGAACGCGGACAGCGGCAAGACGGCCCCGCGCCCAAGGTGGCCGTCGCCCTGGCCCAAGGCGCGACCCAATGGCGGTCGCGGCGCTTGAGCTCGCAGGTCGGGCATTGGAGACCGGCGCGCGCGACTTCACGTAGCTCCTCTTGCCAGGCATCCGACAGCGGCGCCTCGCCGGGGGCGCGCTCGGCCCCGAGCGGGGCGGCGAGGCGAGCCGCCCAAGCCCAGGCCTGGCACAAGGATGGAGAGCGCGCCGCGACAAGGCTGGTCTTACACTTCCACTCCTGACGACCGCCTCGAGCCAGTGGCATCACTTTGCCCCGTGGCATCTCGCGAAGCCCCGAACATTCACACTTCAGACTTTGACTCTCAAGGGCTTCGCGGTTAGTAGCAAGGAGTGCAGGCTTCTTGTAGGAGCAACCGTAGCGACACCAATGCTACTCAACAAACGAAGCGTCAGCATGCTTTGGAGCCTTCTGATCCTCGGCCTGTCCGAAGAGGCTGGAGGTCTTGGGGCTCTCAAGGGAGAAGTAGGTCTTCGTGTCGGAGCAGAGCATAATGAGCCTAGCCGTGAACCGAACGCGCTCCCGAGACACCCTGACCGATGACCGTGAGGACCGAGACTTACGTGCAATACTCCGCGAGGTACATGGGGCCCCATGGTGTAGATGCCAGATTCGGCTCTCTCGGAGCCACATAATCACCGCGTCCTGGGACCGACGCTTCCCGAGGTCGACCTCCGGCCCCTCCGCGAAATCGAACGACTCGGCCACCCTGGGGCCCATCTCCGCAAGCTCCGAAGACAGCGCCCCGCAGCCCGAGCACAGATCCAGGAAGGCAGGCGCGAAGCATCTCGATGAAGAGGATGGCGTTGAAGGAGGAGGCGGAGGTAGCTGTGCATGAGTTGCCCCGCCTGCCGAAGGACCAGACATAACCTTTTCCTTTCGCAGATCGGAGGAATCTCCGGCAAGTGGCATTGGCCCCCGAAGTCGGGGGCAGCGATCAGCAACGGGCGCAGCTGCCCAAAGCTGACGAGAGAAAGAAGACGAGGCCGCGCAACGCGATCGGCCCGAAGGTCGCGGAGAAGGTTTGTCCTTCTCGTCGTCGAATCGTCTTGACCCCTCGTCTGCTGGTATTCGCTCGGACTCGACGTAGCGGGGCCGCAGGTCTATGCCGCAGCCATTGGAATAAGAGGCACGCCTGCGGGCTAAGGTAAGCAGGCCGAAGTCTTTAGCTCGGCCCTTCTCGAGACAGCAAAATGAAGAGTTGTTGTCAGATGGCGCCAGTGGTCGCCGCCCATGTCCTGAGCGACGGTAAGATTCTCGGCGGAAAGCCATCAGCATCACCCTCCCGTCTTTCACGTGGATCGCCTCGCCCCTCTTCCACCTGCCCTCGAAAAGCGTGCGCCGGCGATCAGGCTCTACGATTCCATCTGGAAGGGCCGGGTCTATACCCACAGCCTCCTTTTGCTCTCATGGTCTACGTTCTTTGCCTCCTAGCCTACCAGCCCCAAGACGCGTTCCCCCCGACTCCAGCACGCCCGAAGACGGAGAAGGTAACCCAGCAGACTCCAGAAGCCACCACGAATACGATGTATCAGGCACCTCAAGATCAGCAGACCAGCCAGGGTTCGGGGGCGGCAGGACTCCCGACGACCCCGAGACATCCCCGCGACCCCCGTCCGCCTCCACGACCTCCAGCGCCCCTTCCACCTGGTCAGCTTTCGGAACTCCTCGGGGCAAATGGGGTGCCCATTACTGTGTATCCTCTTCCTGATGCGCCTCCGCAGTAGGCTCGATCTGAAGGGGGAACAGACAAGCGGGCCCCGGCCAGAAAAATGAATCAAGCCATCATCCTGAACTCGCGCTTGGCCTTGCCCGGGATCTCAGACGCCCGCCCGAGATTGTCGTTCGCGAGTCGGGAGGGGTGGGCAAACGCAGACATCGCCGGCCTCAGAAGAACGAGGTAGTAAACGCAGTGGCCTAACAACACGCGGACTGCCTCGCCAGTCACCCGACGCATCGTCAAAATAAACTTTATCCTGGGATACAACCGCCAAGCCCCCCTAGACTTATGGCGAATGCTGCGCCTACTCTTGTCTATGACAACCCCCACTTTCCCTGCCGGCGCCCCGTCGCCCCCCTCCTCGTGCAACGTGAACCCGACCCCCTCGAGCTCCCTCTCGATGGCTGCGTAGTCAGAGACCACGCCCGGCCAGGAGAGGCCTACAGTGGCCGGACTGTCCACGCGCGCACTCAAGACAAGGCCAGCTCGCAGATCAGGAGCAGGAAGGCCTTCCTGGATTAATCGATCACTCCCTCCGATCGCCAAAAATGCAGGGTCGAGGACCACCCCTGAGGCATCCCAATAAACATTGGGGTCGCCTTCTCAGAGGAGCGGACGGGGCGAAGCCTCCCGAGATCACCGTCAAAAACCTCAGCGATGCCGAACTCGGAGCAGCGGACCGGGTCGCCCAGGCCAAACCACTCCGCCATCGACACGACCGAGAACTGGTAAAAGGCGTCCTCGACGTCGCCGACGCGCGCCGAGAGGTCTGGTACCTCGACGATGGGGCCACAGCCCTGGTTGAGCTCCGTCAGCTCGTCCTGGTCATGCCAGCCGTCGAACTGAGACAGAGCGCAGGCACCCCCGACTCGTGTCTTCGGAGGCAGGCGGCGGCGGCCGTCGGGCGCCCGATCACCGACGATGAGACGAATGCCGCGCCGAGGCGACTTCCACGCACAGTACGCCTACCTTGGCCTTGATCCGAGTCCTGCATCCAAGGAGCCCCTTCCCAAACAGCTTACGATATATATATATATATATATATATATATATATATATATATATATCGAGACGAGCTCGTCGATCCAGTCGAAGACTAGGGTCCCAGTGCGAACTGCATGTGGGGCGCTCCTCGTTCCAGGCATCAACATCTGTCTGCGAGCGGACGAGGTACCGCTCAGGATTGATCAAACACGCCGCCTCCTCAGGCGGCAGCAAGTCGACGGCGGGTTTTTGGCGCCGCGCTGCCCTTCGCGACCTTCAGAAGATCAGGCTGGTGCGGGGCGGGGTTCTTCTCGCAAGCGCAATGCAGGTCATTCGCCTTCAGAGGCCCCCAGAAGGCCTCGCGCGCTGTCATCCCCGCCGGCATGGGCCCGCAGCTGCTCATCGCGTCCTTCGCGCGGGTCATGACAGCCGCCTGGGTAGATGAGAATGCCGACGAGGGTGAAGTCCCAAACCAGGCGCCCCCCGAACGAATCGAAGACGCCGTCGAAGCAGCCAGAGTGTTCAGGCTGCGCAGCACTTCAGCGACCCGATGCTGATTGCCGCGTCGAGCAGCGAGTCCAAGTGCGCGTCGATGGGGAGGAGCCCGCGATCACCAAGCTGATTCTGATTCACGCGCGGAACCGGCAGCGGGAACGGATCTCCATGATTGGGCGCGCCTCCTCTAATCAAAAGCTCCCCACTTAATACTCGAGAGGCGGGGCAAGGGAGTGTCTCTCGCGCGCCTCCCGGCTGCTTCGGAGGCGCCATCCCTGCCCCTCCTGCCGCGCCGCAGGAGAGGGTTTGGACTTGGCCTTCGCCTCCGGGTGCGAAGGTGCACCCCTGTCTGACGTGCGGCGTCGCTCCGCCACCTGCTCCTCTCGCCACTTCCGCTGCGCCCCCATGGCCTTCGCCCCCTCCTTCTCCATAGCGCTGAGCCAGCTGCTGATGTCGCGCAGGCGGGCGCCCCATATCTGTTCGCAAGGCCCGATCTCACCGAAAGCCACACTTTGGAGTCACCATGGCCCCCAAAATAGCAGCCGACTTCAAAAGGAGTCGCGCGGTCATTTTCTGTCGTTCGGAAGCATTCAACGCTGGGCGCGCAGGCCCGCCTGCAACGCCCCTCGACGAGCACCCATTTTGAAACAAACATCGCCGCGGCCGTCGCCATCATCACCGCCAAGACCACAAGAGAACACCTGTTGCAATTATAATCGCGCTGAGGGCGCGCCAGCCTGCGTCGCTGCGCATCGACTATTTGCCGCGGCCGAGTGCTGCGCGCGCCCAACAGCATTCGTCGACAGCTGTCAAAAGCAAAACCGCCGAAATTGCCGTTGAACGGGACGCCAGCGGGGCCGCCGGAGGGGCCGTTGAAATCGTCGGCGAAATCGCCGCCGACATCGCCGCCGAAAACGCCGCCAACATTGCCGCCGAAATTGCCGCCGAAATCGCCGCCGAAAAAATTGCGGACTCCGCCCAAAAAAAAACCGCCGAAATTCTGCCGCCGAAATCGCTTCCGAAATTCAATTGCCGATATTTTCATCGCTCTGTCCCGGGCGAAAGCATTGCGATATGAATCGCGATGGCGCCGCGGACACAGGCAATGAGTCACGGCCAAGGTCAATGTCGGCATCATTTCGGCGGCGCAAACAGGAAATTCGGCTGCGATCTCGGCGGCAATTTCGGCGGCGATTTCGGCGGCCACTTGCGGCGGCAATTTCGGCGGCCCTGTCGACGCCACTTTCGGCGGCCCTTTCGGCGGCCCTTTCGTCGGCTCTTTCGACGGCATTGCTGTTGCCCACTGTCGACAATGGCTGCCGGGAGCTTTCGGCACTCGGCGGGCCCTGAGAGGGCCCTCGAAGGGCCTGGCCAGAAAGCGCATGCGAAGAAGCTCGAACAACGCGTGATTGGCACGCGATACCACGCGCCACGCGCACAGTGAATGCCCCGCATTGCGCGCCAGCGCGCTCTAGAATGCGCCGGGGAACCACCGCGCGGCAGGGCGCGCCTGCGCGCTGAAACCATCAAGACATGAATTTCGGCGCGCGCCCCCTTTCGTCTCCAAAGAAAGAACAGCTGCGACCGTTCGTGCCGATGTCGAGTCCTGTGAAGTCGGGGTGCTTCGGGTTCCTCCTGATCACCCGTTGGATCTCATGAGTCCACCGCGCCGCCTGCTCGATGGAAGCCGTACTTGCGGGGCCCACCTGATCATAACTGACAGCAGGGCGCACGATCTGGGCGAGGTTCCCAAGCTCATGGGAGACCGACGAGTCCTCGCTGACTCTGGACTTCCTCATGAACGCATTCAGCCACACCTGGGGATCACCGCCGTTCTCGAGGACCGACTGGAGGCACTCTTGTGTAACTTTTGGCCAAGGGTGAGGCCAATCACTGAACGACTCCGGCGTGATGGGCTCCATCGCTCGGGCGAGGGGCAGCACCCTCTTCTGCGCCGAGTTGATGTGGTGCCCAAGAAGCCGAAGGTCACCCGAGGCCCCACCAGGAAGTCCAGGACGCTTACGGGCAATCCACACGTCATGATTATCATCCTTCGTGAGCTCAATTAACTGAGTGACTCCACTGATGAGCACCAGCCTCTGAACCTTCGTGCCGTCGTCGCGACCCTCGGTGGAGTCCATGAGCTCAGCCGCCGTGATCACCTGGTCGGACGCCTCCGACTAGGGGCCTGCGATCCGCCAGCTCGGGCCCACCAGTCCCACATCAGCTCCAGGAAAAGCGACTCCGGGAACTTCTGCAATCCCGCGCGCCTGCTCCCTCATCCTGGCGATCTGCGCCGCGGCCCGCTGAGGTCCGCGGAAAACGTGCTGCGTCCCAGCGAGGTCAGCAGGGAAGGCTCCATTCCGAGTCGAAGGCCTCGCCCCTACACCGTTGAAGTCCTCCTCGTAGACGTTGCCGTCAGGAGTCCCGGTAATCAACTGCCCAGGCGCAACTCAC
This sequence comes from Prorocentrum cordatum, assembly GCA_963575745.1. Taxonomy (NCBI): domain Eukaryota; class Dinophyceae; order Prorocentrales; family Prorocentraceae; genus Prorocentrum; species Prorocentrum cordatum. Next base: position 74,569 of record CAUYUJ010016157.1, on the reverse strand, counting down.
ATGAAAAGGATACGGCGGTGGTAATGAAGCCCAGCCGCATCATGATCATAGTAGACTAAGACCTGCAGCTCATCCACGTCTGAAGTCGGATTGATCACCGCCATGTTGCAGACCTTTCACGAGTCGCTGGGCCCTGCAAGGCCGCAGCACCTGAAGACCGCACTGTCCTCCCGCGGCCACCGAGCTTCCCGAACAGGAAGCCCAAGACGAGCAAGACAAGAACCAAACTGACCGAGATCTCCAAGGACAGCGTCCGCCCGCTTGAAGGCGGGCCCTCACGAGGTGCGTCCCCACGTGCGCAGTCTGGGCAGGGAACTGTCGCGGGGCACGAACAGGCCGGCGCGGCAGGGCACACCACAGGACGTCCCACGGCCTCTCGGACGATCTCGAACAGGGGCTCGCAGATCTCCGCCGCTGCTGGAGCTGCGGGACAGTTGCACTCGCACCTGGTGGGAGCAACTGCGTCTCTAGTCACACTGTATGCGAAGTGGGCGGCCGAAGTACACGGGAGGAACCACTCGAGCATGTGTTGTTGACCACTCTCAGCAGAAACGAGTTGAGCATCTATGAGCAATGGATCGCAACAGACCTGGCCACGAGACGCGCTGCAAAGAGACACCAATGATTGTTGCAATATATGTATATATTTATCGGTATATATACATAGATTTATATACATACATACACAAATACATACATACAAACAAACATATACACATACACATACACATGCACAGACACATCCATATCCATATCCATATACATATACATTCCCATACACATCTATATCTACATATACATGTTCATATACATATACATAACATATACATATTCACACATATATATATATACGTATACGAACCAGGCTCGACAAGCTAACGCATGAGATCTCGATTGTTGAAGTGTCTTGTGCATCGAACGACCTTCTCGGAGTCACTGCGCAAGCCTCGGAAGCCTATAGAAAAGGAAATGCGCAAACCACAGAATCATCAATTCCCTTTCGGTGTTCGATGATTTAGGGACCCTCGAAGGCTTCCCGGGATCTTTCTTGGGTGGTGACGGGGGCCTCAAGCATGGTCTGTTGTGCAAAAATGACGGGGGTTAAATATAAAGAAAAAAAGGGATTCTTGGAAATTCGTCATTTTCTTCAAACTGCCATGCCTGGGCCGTGGGTCATAAGCTTCTTGAATACAGGCCGTGGACTGTTGGGACGCCTCTGGGGGCCTTTTGGCGGCGTCTTGGGAGTCTTTCGGGGCCTCTTGGGAAGCTCTTGGTGCCTCCTGGGAGCCTCCCCAGAGTCTCTAAAGGCATCTCGGGGGCGCCTCGAGAGCCTTTGCGAGAACCTTGGGCCATATTGAAGCACAGCGCAAACCTTTCCCGGGTGTCCTCCGGGAGCCTCTCCGCAGGCATCTGGGGGGCGCCTCGAGAACCTCTGGGAGAACCTTGGGGCCACCTTGGGGCAAAGCGCTCGTGAGGCTTTGGGAGGTACCCTCTGTTGTCTCTTTCTTGGCGCGCGCGCGCAGACGTTCCAGCTAGGCTGGATAGGTGAACTAATGGGATCTTGATTTTTACGGTGCATTCAGGTGCAGCCAAGAGGACACGACGACGACCCGAAAGAGTGCCGAGACAGCGTCAGAGAGTTCAACAGCATTCCAGAAAAATTGGTGCAATGTGATCACAAAGTCTTGATGGGGCTCGGGATGAACTTGAAAAACAAATCGCTGGATTTCCTTGTTTTTCAAGTGGGGTCTCCTAACATGAAGTGCGCAGGAATCGGGGGGAGCCTAAGAGGCGTGCAAGGAGCTCGTGGGAGGAAATTTGGAAGCCGCCGTTTGGGGCCTCCTGGGGCCACTTCTGGGCCTCTTCGGGGCTCTTGGGGCCCCCTTCAAACTCTTTGGGGGACTCTTGGGGCCTCCTGGGGGCCTCTTTGAGCGGAAAGCAGGGATTGTCGATTTGCGTTCCCCCTGTTGGGCGGCTTTTCGGGCCATCTTGGGGCTCTCTTGGGCTGCCTCGTGACGCTCTTGGGCCGTCTTGGGGCCTTCTTGGCCCGTCTTGGAGCCGTCTTGGCGGCTCTTGGGCGGTCTTGGGGCGGTCTTGGGAGAGTTCTCGTCCGTCTTGGAGCGTTGAAAGATCGAAACTGCGAGAAGGCTAAAAACATATGAAAACAAGCCCCTTGGAAGCCATTCTGGGACCCTGGAGAGCCGTCGGAAGCATGTCTTGGGCTGCTTGGGTCAGGTCGGGCGTGTCCCCGTACAGGCGGATTTTGGACGAAAAATGTATATAAAAAATCGAAAAATAATCAAACCAAACTTCAACATAGTCAAACAATCATCTTCTGACTATGTTTTCAATAATGTTGAATATTCCTCCTGTAGAGGGACACGCCCGACTTAATGCTTGGGAGCGTCTTTGGCCGTCCTTTTCGCGTTCTGGGAGCACCTTTGGGGGCGTCTTGGGACGTCCTGGGGCGTTTTGGGGCCCTCCCTGGGAGGCCTCGGTGCGCGGTGCCAGGGGATTGCTCTCAGATATTCCGGAGATGTGGGACGCTCAGTGGGGGGGGGCGTGTATATATCTATATCTATGTATATATAGTGTGTGAGAGAGAGGGAAAGAGAGAGCGAGAGACGAATAAAGACATCGACAGAGCGAGAGAGGGAACGAGATGGAGAGAACGGAGGCGGGAGAGAGAGAGAGAGAGAACAACAAGAGAGAGAGAGAGAGAGAAACACATACAAACGGGAGAGAGAGAGAGAGAGAGGGATAATGATAGAGAGACGCAGAGAGATAGAGAGACAGTGAGAGATGGCCAGACTTTGATGAGGAACGGCGCAAACCGATTGCTTTGGGATGCAATCGGCTTGCGGAGGCTGGGCTGCGCACGGGAGCGCTGCCATGTGTTCGACGGTACGCCGCCAGACCTCGGAGGCGAGAAAAGGCCGAGCACAGGGAGAGGGGACACGTAGCTGGACGGGCGGAGGCGGAGGCGGAGCATGTCACCCAGGAGTAGTTATGAGAACGGGCGGAACAGGAGGAGGAGGAGGAGGAGGTGGAGGTGGAGGAGGAGGAGGAGGAAGGAGGAGGAGGAGGAGGCGGAGGAAGAGGAGGAGGAGGAGGAGGAGGAGGAGAAGGAGGAGGAAGAAGAGGTGGAGGTGGAGGTGGAGGAGGAGGAGGAGGAAGAGGAGAACGGGAGGGTTGGGGTGATGAGAAAGCGGAGCTGCAACATTGAAGGGGGGCCAGGCGCACACACAAATAAATATACACAGATCCAATGTTTCCCCATAGTTTCCCATGTTCTCTAGGTTTCCGTATCCCCCCCACCACTTCCCATATATTCTCATATTTTGAAGGGAATAGACGAATAATTGTGTCTGTGTGTTTTCCCCCCTCCCGGAACATATCAGACCACAACGCAACGGTCGAGAAGCCGCACGCCCAACGTGCCAGAGGCGTGCAAACATCCCCCGATGCGAACTCCCAGATAGTTGTGGTGCGCGCGCGCGGGGCGGCCCTGGGGGCCCCCTGGCGATCGGCAGCCCGCGGAGGTCCCCGAAGCCGTGGGTCGGATGCGCGGTCTTCAGGGCCCCCCAGGGGCACTCCAGGCGACGCAGGGCGCTCCAGGAACCAGCCTAAGAGGGTGCCAAGAAAGCTCGATAGCGTCAGGTCGCGGGCATGTCCCTGTACAGGCAGATTTTGAACGAAAGATAATAAAGTCAAAGAAGTATCCAACCATTTTACAAAATGGTCAAACAATCGTCCCAGATTATAGTTGGACTATGTCTGGATGTTCCCCCTGTAGAGGGACAGGCCCGACTTACCAATAGCGCTCCAAGACAACCCCAAATCGTCTCAAGCAGCCCGAGGAGGCCCCCAAGAGCGCTCCATGTGAGGACGCCCACGACTTGTGAGGGGCCCCTGATTTCGAGGAAGGTCTCTCAACGATTCTCAAGCTGCTCAAAAGGTCCATTGGCTCAAGACGGCTCAAAGGCCGTACATACTTACCAAAATACCTTCAATAATACCCCAAGACGGCCCAAGAGGCCCGCAAGATCGCCACAAGAAGGCTCAAGAGGGCTCCAGGACGGCCGAATAATCTCCCAAGACGGTCTAAGAGGGCTCTACGAGAGGCCCAAGTAAGGAATATGAACATCAAATTCTACCCCTCCGTCCCAAGACGACCCGCGGGACCGCCAGCAAGCCCCCAAGAGACTCCCAAGAGGCCCCAAGACACATCCAAGAGGCCCCCACCCAGGAGGCCCGAAAAAGGCCCAGAGAGGCCCCCAATAAGCTTCCCTGAAGGCTCCCGAGAGGCACCCAAGATCCCTCCAAGAGGCCCCCGAAAGGAACCCCGAGAGACCCCCACATTCGTACCAGAAAACTCTGAGCAACAATCCAGGTATGGCGGCGGGATAGACAGAAGGCCTGCGCGTGGCTCTGGACCTACAGTCAACCCGTAGAACAAGGACGCACGATAAAGATGCAAGGGCCTTGGAAGGCCATGTCGACACGCTGCGAGCGGGGCACGGCCAGCGAAAGTGGCCAAGGATCGGCCGAAGGGGAAGGATGCAAGGGTAACCTTGGAAAGTCGCTGATCCTTACTGTGCGGGTTGACTGTACCAAGCGACTGGGTCCACCAGCGTAAGTTTCATACGACGACCTGTGGACATGACCACAAACTACTAACACCTTGCAGATCCCCGCGCGGCCACAAGCAAGAGACAACGATAATGCAATACGGGCCCGCGACACGAGCGAAGCACATGAATTCGGCGGGCCCCCTTGCGGGCCCTCTCCGTATTACACTCAGCCCGTATAGTAAGGACTCATGATAAGGATGCGAAGGACTTGGATCGGGGATGGACAGGCCCCCTTTAGTAAAACGTGGTTTAGTGAAAACGACTTGTGTGGCCCAAACCTGGCGGGCGCAAGCCTGGAAATAACGGCCACGGCGCCCTCTCGAGAACCAAAAACGGACAATTCACTAATCGACGTGTCACTGTTGGGGGTTCTGTCCACCCCCGATTGGAAGGCCATGTCGATCCGCCGGGCTCGGCCAGCGAAGTTGCTAAGGATGGGCCGACGGGGAGGGATGCAAGGGCAAGCTTGGAAGGCAGCTCATCCTCACTAGGCGGATTGACTGTAGCCGTCGAGACGAGATGATGATACAGGGCAAGTTTTGATACATTGGAGTTTTAAAATCATAGGATGTTGAATACACGGTAAATGTAATAATAATACATGTATGCATGATATCATCATTGTTTTAATACTAAATCCCAGCATTTTAATACATGATCCGCACGCTGAGCATGTATTAAAAACGGCACTGTATGGAGGATGATGGAGGAAAGCGAGATGCAGGCATACATGCATGCTGGGACAGGCTTCGCGCATACCGCCGGCCGACTCCGTACAACCTTCCTGGGCACACGCAAGGGCACGAGTGAAACGTGCTACCAGCGCTAGGCCAACGCGCGTGACAGCTCCTGGGACACGTGAAAGCACAAGTGAGACCCGAAGTTAGGGCTGAGAAAGAGTCGTGTTGGCGCACCTCTCACGCAGCTCCTGCCTGACACTATTCTGGGACGCGCAGAAATACGAGTGACCAGCGCCTTCATGGCTACGGCACTGCAATTCCGGCGCGCATTCCACTGGGACGTGTGAAAGTACGAGTGGCCTGCGCATCGAAGGCCACGATGGGCCCACCTCTGGACAACCCTTACGCATTCCGTGCCCCACGCTCTGTTGCCACACGTAAGAATGCAAGTAACCTGCGCTCCCAGGCTCCTGGGGCAAGCAGAGAAAACCAATAGCGACTTGGGCCTTGAGGCTCCTCTCATTCACTCATGAGCCATACGCCGTCTGGCGCGTAGGCAGGAGCACAGTCTCAAGCAGAGACGCGAGATGGAGGGTGAAACGCTGCGCTGGCTAAGAAGATCAAGAGGAGGAGTAGGAGGAGGAGGAGCAGCAGGAGGAGGAGGACCAGGAGGAAAAGGAGGAGGGGGGTGAGGAAAGCAAATGCCTGGGGACACAAAAAGCGAGTGAGTTGCCTTTCCTCCCCCCCCTACACGGCTCCCTGGAGCCTCAATTCGGCACACACACACCCCTCACGCACGTCGCGGCCCATGGACCTCAAAAAGGCCTGAGCTGGCCTCCGAGCCCGCCTCGTCCTCCAAGGGGCGCCAAATACGCTCTCAAGCAACGCTGCAACGACTGGTCGTTGACCCTCGCCGAAGCAGCCCTGACGCCCACTGATTGCAAACTCTGCGTGCAAGCTTCCCGCTGGGAGCCCGCCGTGACTCCCGCTCTCTCGCCATCGCTCGGACGTCCATTCCTCGTGTATTTTTCGATTTCGTGCGTGTTTTTTTTCGCCAAATGATCAAGGATGCTCCTCGATGGCTGTCGCCGAGAAAAAATGCACAAGTCCGAGCGATGCCAAGCTCTGCGGGCTCAACCATCGACAGCTCGCCTCACCTGGGGCAAAGGGAAAGATGAGAAAGCAACGCTGCTGCGGCGCGGCCCGGGAACGATGCTTTTGCGGCCAGCCCGTCCAGGGGTCAGACTGCAGCCCGCTTAGGCACACTTCTCAGGCAAATTCCTGAGTACGCACGCTGCGTGGACTCACAGATTTTAAATGTCCGCCGCCACCGCGCCTGCTGCGGTCGGGTATGCCAGGCCCTTGCATTGTGTTACTCCCATCGCACTTGAGGACCACATCCCAGAAATAATTTCGAACACCCTAAACGGTATCGAAACGGTGTCGAACGAGTATCGCCTCCCAGGGCCCGACACATGAAAACCCTCCAGTTCAGATCTTTTCTTCTGGTGCTCGAAACTCTTTCTGGTGGTCAAGGCTAGAGCAATTCCTACAACGCTTGCGACGGATCATCGAGGGCCCCCCGACGAGCCCAACTTGGCTGTCACTCGTGCAGCCATGCTTGCTGCGGTGCTTTCCTTCGCGAACGACAACTTGCATCACCACAGGAGTTTCGGACGGCCAGATTCCGTGGCACCTACCTGAGAGGCAATGATAAACAAGGGGACTGGCATGTTGGGGGAAACATCGACGTGG
>CAUYUJ010016157.1:5000-62500 GCA_963575745.1 Prorocentrum cordatum | reverse complement strand
TGATCAAGGATGCTCCTCGATGGCCCTCGCCGAAGGAAAAATGCACACGTCCGAGCGATGCCAAGTCCTTTCCTCAAGGACCCACCACAGAGATGTTTGAAACGAAATGGCGTCGACAACGAACAACGAAACGGGGCCCAACGTTTGATGAAGCGAACGTTGAAAACGGAAAGAAACGACGAAACGGGGCGTTTAAGGAAGACGAAACGCCGGTGCCAAACGAAAAGGAACGACGAAACGGGGAGTTCTAAGCAACAGTTAAGCCGGGCGTGTCTCTCTACAGGAGGAACATGCAAAAAAAATATAGAAATAGCCTGGGTACCATTTTTCTTCTATTTCTGATTATGTTTGAGCATGTGTCGAATCTGTTTCATTTGTCCTCCCAAATCCGCCAGTAGGAAGACATTCCCGATCTAAAGCAACAGCAATAAAGGAAACGAAACGAGCAACATAACGAACAACAGAGCAAGGGCCCAAACCAAGCTGAACAGCGGTGTGGCCAGTCCTTGCATTCAATTTAAGACTCTGGGAGGCCAACGTAGGCCTGCGTGCGTGAGGCGGGCGTGTGGGGTCGCTGGGCGAGCGTAAGGGGTGCACGTTGGCATCCTATGTGCTAGTGTTGTTGAGCACGCTTGGAAGGGTTGAGAGCAGCCGATGATCGTTTTGGGCATGGTCTTTTCGGGGCACGCCCAGACGAGTTGAGAATGGCAGTCTCTCAGAAAGAATCAAAGGGGCACCCAACACAAACAACTGACCCTCTGGGATAGGAGCAGGGAAGGGCGACACCAACACCACCAGACTTAAGTCGGGCCTGTCCTCCTACAGGGAATTTTGGATGAAAAAAATACGCCACAATGTTCAACACATGCTCAACAAATCGTCCCCATACAATTTTTTCCACTATTGAATATCCCCCTGTAGAGGGACACGCCCGACTTAACACCAGGGCGAGGAGAGGCGAGGAGGCAAGGGACGTCTTCTTGGTGGCGTGGTCGCCCCATCTCGCTTGAGACTCATCCATGGCCTCCAGAGCCGGGGAGACATGTGTGGACCTCCTCGCTGGAGCTGGACCCCCTGGTGGTGCTGGCGTCGCTTCTCCTCCCTCCGACGGGGAAGGGAACTAATCGGGCCGGGCGAAAAGGGGGTGATAGCAATAGGGGGGGGTCTGAGAATCCGCTCACGCAACTGATTTTCCTGGCGCCTCCCGCCCATGTATCGAGGAATGGGCCCGGCGGCGGGGCCGAAACTGGCTGCATGCAGCAGATTTCGTACCCCCCCTTTGACGAACCAACAACACACACCCATACCCATAGAGAGGTCGGAGAGGGCTATGGGTGCGTGTTGTCGGATGGGGGTCCCCGCTCGAACGGGAGCGCTCCCCAGGGTCCGACAACCCGCACCCATACCCATAGCCAGTCCTCCTCCCAACGACCCCCCTATGGGTATGGCTGTGTGTTGCTCGTTCGTCACCCTTCCCCTGCCCCCCCTTTCGTTCGGCTTGAAACTAAAAACTTGCGGAGCAGGGCCGCCGGGAAGAGCTGCGCCCTCGGGTCACGGCTCCGACCACCGCAGGTCCGCCGGGATCTCGTCCTCCCCTTCGCGCCCGTGGTCCGAGCCGCTCGCCCCGACCCCTCCTCCTCTCCTCCTCCTCCTCCTCCTCCTCCTCCTCCTCCTCCTCCCTCCTCCTCCTCTTCCTCCTCCTCCTCCTCCCCCTCCTCCTCCTCCTCCTCCTCCTCCTCCTCCTCCTCCTCCTCCTGCCTGCTCCTCCTCCTTGCTCCTCCTCCTCCCCCTCCTCCTCCTCCTCTTCCTCCTCCTCCTCCTCAGTCTTCTCCCCATCCCTTAGTGGGCCCTGGAAACGACAAGGCCCTTGTTTCACCGGTTCTGATGTGCAATTTTGTTGCCGGTTCCGACGCCATTTGTTTGCCGGTCCCGTTGCCGTTTTTGTTGCCGGTTCTGGCTCTGGTTCCAATCCTGGAGCCGTTTTGTTGCCATTTCTGGTCACCGTTGTTGTTGCTGTTTCCGTGTTCGAGAGGCACTTCTCTGGAAACGGTGGAAAAACGGCCCTGCCGTTTCCGGGGCCCACTGAGCCCCATCCGCATGGGGAAACTCTGGGAGGCCTCCGCTGGCAACTTGAGACCCAGTGCACGTCGGATCCACGTCGGATGTACGCTGGGCTCACGCCGGATTGATCGCACGTACGTCGGACTTGTGTCGGAACGTCGCCGCGCGAACGTCGAACCACATCCAACTGGGCGAACGTGCGGACTGGAAAGTGCAAGTACTGCGCGCCGCTCGAGGGCTCGAGGATCCTTCTTCCTCACTGCCATCCTCCTCTCCTCACCTCGCCTCAGCTCTGCCCCTGCGCCCCCTGAGCCGGACGCCGCACTGGCTCCCTCGCACCAAATGCCGAGTGTGGCTGCATTCTCGCCGTTGCCCGCTTCTCGATCACTCTTCGCCCTCCCCCGCATCCGCGCCGCCGCCCGCTTCTCGCCCTCCTCGCACCGCCCCCCCTCCCCGCTCGCACGCTCCGCGCGGAACGCCGCGCGCCACAGCCTCCGCGTCTCTCCGCGCCCCACCTCGGACAGCGATGCGGAAGCTGGAGGCGGAGGAGGGGTCTGGGGGCCCCCACCAGAGGCCTCCTTGATGGGGCCCGAGTAGATGAGGTCGGGGGGTCTGGCCACATCGCCGATACATCGGCGATACATCGCAGATGCATCGGCGATGCATCGGCGATGCACTGGCGACGTCAGCAATGCATCGGCGACGTCGGCGTGAATAAAAATTGTTAGGGCAGGCGGGGGTGGCGGAGCCCATCGGAGAGGGGGGCGGAAGTGAGAGGGCTGAAAGACTGGGCCAGACCTCATGTTTGTTCTTGCTATCGGCCATAGTCTTTGTCTAGCTAGCCGACCTCAAAAGCCCGGGCTACCCACCTCACGGTCTCTCGACCCCCCTCCCCACAAGCCACCCCCCACTCGACCCCCCACGTCCAGCGAGGTGACCCCATCTGCTCCGACCCCATGTGGGAGGCCTAGACCCAACGGTGCGGCGACGGACCGCGCGGTGACCTCCCGGGCTCCTCAAAAAAAGACCTCGCCGCACGGTATCCGCCAGCCAGACAATCCAACCGCTCCAAAAATATATCAGTGCGTGGGCCCTGGAGGTCCGGGCCACTTCCCCGGGGCCGGTTGGTCGTCCCGAGTCGCTTTTTGACGCAGCCGAAGCCTGGCGAGGGCCCCCAGAGACGCCGAACATGCCGCCGCTCCAGGCCTTCTGGAGTCTTGGATCTCTGGGCACTCCTCCTCCCCCCCTCCTGCATCCACCTCGCCGCAACCGTGCAAACTGGGTGCTCAATATTGCGGGGCCCAAAAAGGTTACACCACCACCACCTCCCTCACTTCCTCTCTCCCAGGAAAGAGGAGAGGAGCAGGAGGAGGAGGAGGAGGAGGAGGAGGAGGAGGAGGAGAGAAGGAGGAGGAGCAGGAGAAGGAGGAGGGGTAGAAGAAGAAGAAGGAGAAATATTAAGTGGAGCAGCAGGAGAGCGGCAGAAGGAGGGAAGGAGAACGAGGAGCAGGAGGAGGAGGAGGAGGAGGAGGAGGAAGAGGATAAGGAGGAGGATAAGGAGGAAAGGAGATGGAAATGGTGGTGTATATTACTGCGGGCCGCAAGTGATGTATCATCCCACACCCGACTATAGCCTGGCGCCTGCGCCCTCTCCTCGTCCGCCGCTTTTTTTGTTCCACCACCTCCTCCTCCTCCTCCTCCTCCTCCTCCTCCTATCGGTGGGTCCATGGTCGCAGGATGAGGAGAGACGGCCCAGAGATCCGACGCTCCCCCCAACAAGAATCGAGCTGCAAGATTCTGGCCGTTGTCGGCCTCCGGGGGACCCTCGCCGGGCCTCGGGAGCGTCAACAAAAACGACTCGGAACGAAGAACCGGCCCCGGGGAAGTGGCCGGGACCTCCAGGGCCCACGCACCGAACGAAATTGAAGCGGCCTGATGTCTGGGAACGAACACGAGGACGAAGACGCCCACGACTGTGAAGGGTACGACTGCGGCCGCATAATTAGGCGGGGAGCAGGTGGTCGAGCTCACCCTCCTCTCGAGGAGGTGCACATGAAAATCTGCGGGGGACAGAGGCACAGGCGAGGGGCGAGGAGGAAACGGCGGGGACGAGAACGTGGCGGCGGAGGAGGAGGATGAGCAGGCAGCGGCAAAGGCGAGGACGAGGAGGACGAGGAGGCGCGGAGGAGAATAAGAGGTCCGCCGCGACGGTGGAGGGCCGCGGAAGGAGGAGGGTGGAGGGGCGCAGGAGCTGAGGAGCGGAGCGGACGGAGGACGGGAGGCGCGCGAGCGGGAAGCGACCAAGGTCCCTCCCCGTCCATCAGGGCCCTCTCGAGACCCACCAAGGATCGGAGCATCCTGCCCACGACGCGCTCGGTGCTCTTGGAGACCTCGCGAGGAGGCCGGCGGAGTCAAGGGGGGGGCCTGCGCATGCCTCCAAGCTTTTCGACGCCCTGCTCCTCCCCTCTCCCCTATCCCTCCCACTCCTCCTCCCCCTCCTCCTCTTCCTCCTCCTCCCCTCCTCCTCCTCCTCCTCCTGCTCCTCCTCCTCCTGCTCCTCCCCCCCCTCCTCCACCTCCTCCTCCTCCATCTGAACCTCCTCCTCCTCCTCCTCCCCCTCCCCCTCCCCCTCCCCCTCCTCCTCCTCTTTCCCCTCCTCCTCTTCCCCCTCCTCCTCCATTATTTATCCTTGTGCATACCTCCTCCCTGCCACACCCAGACACGTGTCGGTAAGGTGGGCCGGGCGTTTCGCTTGGGACGCCCTCACAAGTTATGATCCCTAAGCGAAGGAAACTGAAGAAGCTTCTCGGATGGACTGCGGATCTTTTTCAACATTCGTCATTAAGATTTGCAAGAGTTTCACGGATGGAGGCCGGGTCGTTCTCAGAATGTGGCTGTCGCCGTCGCGCCTCGCGCATTCGTCTTGAACACAAGTAAGATCTTCACGGATGGAGGGCGGGTCGTTCGCAAATTGTAGCTCTCGCCTTAGCGCCCCGCACACTCGAAACAAAACATTACAAGAGCTTTAGGGCTGGAGGGCGGTACCTTTTCAAACTGTGGCTTCTGCCTTAGCGCCGCGCGCATTCGCCTGAAAAGTTTACACCTGTTTTCATACATTCTTAGGCTGACGTCCCAGCAATGGCGTTTTGGGACGATGTGCGACTGTCAGGGCTTAACAGTTACGCTGATTCGCGGTATTGACGTCCAAGGATCTGTGTTCTGGCAAGGCCAGACGGTTGCCTTCTAACGAGGTGCTTCCCTTAGTGGAAGTGAACCGTTGTAGGAACCCATGAAGAGGGAACTTGGAGGGAGGGTGTATTGCAATATCGTTGCTGAGTCTGGGGTTGGCACTGGTTCTCCTCCTCGTCCTTCTCCTCCTCCTCCTCCTCTTCCTCCTCCTCCTCCTCCCACCCCTGCTTCTGCCGCTCTCCTCCTGCTCCACCTCGTCCTTCTCCTTCTCCTTCTACCCCTCCTCCTCCACCCTCATCTTCCTCCTTCTCCTCCTCCTCCTCCTCCTCCTCCTCCTCCTCCTCCTCCTCCTCCTCCTCTTTGTCCTCCTCATACGTACACTATATCACCCCCAGCCTTCCACTTCATCCCTGTTCTGGTCTGCTACCAAACCTTGAAGCGTATCCCGGGAAGCGGTGAGGAGAGGGGAGGCTGGGAAGGGGGGAAGAGGGGACAGGGGGAAGAAGATGGGCGCAGGGGGTACGTGGAAGATACTTTGATGGGAGAGGGCGATTGGGAGAGGAAAAACAGAAGGTGTGTCAGGAGAGAGACCCCTTACGACCCCTCACATGGCTCTCTCGGAGAGCTCGTGGAGACGAACAGAATAAGAACTTTCCGCGACGTCCGCAACGACCAGCCTCTCCGCCGCCGGCCCCTCTCCATGCACTCCCGGGCCGAGGCGCCCCCGGCGCCAGATGTGAAGCGAGCCCTCTCTCCTCCCCGGCCACGCGCAAGAGTGACCCTGGGCAAGAGTGACCTCTGGTGCGCGGATTTTTGTCGGGGGGCCCCGGGGGGGGGGCAAGAGCAGGCGCGCAAAGCGCTACCATCCCACCGCGTCCGGCGATAGGGGGGCCCCAGTGGGCCCGCACCAAATGTCACTCCGGCGAAAGACTACTCTTACGTCTAGTCGACCTCCGCTCTCCCGAGCAGGCGGGCAGGCAAGCAGGCGCGCCGTGTCCGGCCAGAGAGGCCGACCCGCACGGGGCAGGGCGGCGCGTGGGCCGCAGCCCTCACACGTCGATCCTCCGCGCGAGGTCAGATTCAAGTGCTTTCCAGTCTCCTTCGAGATTGTGCCATGCTCCGTGGCCACCTGGGCACATCAGCGGGAGGAGCCAGGGGGAGGCCCCCTCGTGGTGTGGTCCCCCCCTCTCGCTCGAGGCATCCCCTATCCCGAGCTCGAGGAGGCCTCGTGGACCTCCTCGCTGGAAGCGCCCCCCCTGTTGGTGGTGGTGTCGCTTCTCCTTCCCCCGATCTCCACCCCCAGGCCCCCATCGAGTCATGAAAAAGAATGACGTAGAATGTATCCCTATTTCCAGCCTCTCTGGGGGCCCTTACTGGGCCTCGGGACGGTCAGAAAAGAGTCGGGATGAAACAGAAAACGGTCCAGGGGAATGTGTCGAGACCTCTGGGGGTCGACGTTACATAAATATTGTGACGTCGGGGGCCAGGGACTGCTCCCCAACTTCCCTCCTTCTCTTCCCTCCTCCCTTCTTCCTCCTTCTCGTCCCCCCTGCTCTCGCCTCTCTCCTGTGCTTTCCTCCTCCACCCCCCCTCTTTTCCTCCCTCTTCCCTCCTCCTTTTCCTTCTCTTCCCCCTCTTCCCTCTTTCCTTTTCCCTCCTTCCTCTGCCCCTACCTTTTTCCTTTCTCCTCTTCTCCCTCCTCCCTCCTTATTCCGCCTCTCCCTATCTCCTTCTTGCGCCCCCTGGTGCCAGCTAGGATCTGGCGGGGGAAACGGTTCACCCAACTTGTTTGTTACTCGCTCCCTGGTAACGACAGAGCCAAGACCAGCGTAAAATCTGACTGGGAAATCTACATCGGGATCTTTGAGATCCAGCGGTTCTGGCGTTCCAAAGCGCTCCAAGAACGTTCTGGAACGCTGTGGAACGATTCATCTTGGTCCTGGCCCGCCCGATATCCTACTGTTTCTTGTTTGCTCCATGGGGCCTGGGCGAAACATGGATGTGGGAGAACCTGGGGGACTCGCGCCGCCTTTCTCTTCTCAGTCCCTGGCGTCGTTATCTCTCTTCAACGGCCCCTGGAGGTTTCGACCCCTTCCCAAAGCCAGATCTTCGTGCCAAGTCGTCTTCTGAAGGTCCAGGGGGGCCCGCCAAGGGCTCCCAGGGGGACAGGACATCTGAGACAAACAGCAAACCGTCTGCCGTTGCTTTGTTCGCGCGGTCTCGCAGAGCAAGCTGCCCGCCCTGGGAAGCGGCCGAGGGGCTTCTGAACGGGCTCCGAAAAGATCGGTCAAGAGTGGGGAGCGAAAACACTTTTTGATCCGCGGGTCGAGAGCGCACCTCTTCCAGTCCAAGCGGAGCGGGCCGCGCACAGCATTAATTGACAGACGGGGGAAGGCAGGAGGGGCCTCACATCAAGGCCAGGAGGGGGCAAAGCCCCGGAATCAGGCGGTGCCGAAAGGGAAGTGCATGCAAAGGAACGCCTTGTACAGGAACCCGGAGGCGAAGTATACGGAGGCAAAAAACTGGTGGTGGTGCCGTCAGCGGCGCATCATGTACACCAGCCCCATAAACTGCGGGAGAGGACGCGCCACACATCCCGGGGGACGCCCGAGAGGATGAGGAGCACCGCTGGGCCGGAGTGCAACGGTGGGGAGCGAAAACACATCCGCTCAACAACTCGGTCCCCAAGCCCCTCCCTGGGGGCGGAAGCTCACAAGCTCGGCCGGCCGTGGCGACGAGGGGCCCGTATCTCCCCACGGCCGGCCAGAGCCCCTGCGGGGCCACATCCGGGGGAACAGTTTTTGGATCCGCGGGTCGAGCGCGAGCGTCTTCCGACAGAAGCTTTAAGCGGGCCACGCGCAGCTTTGATCAGCAGAGGGGGGGCAAAAGAAGGCGGGGCCATCTGGGGAAACACACAACGGCATAAACATAACAAGCTCGGAGGTCCGCGCGGAGTTCTCGGATCGGCGCGGGGCCCATGGCTCCCCACTGCCGGCCAGAGCCCCTGCTGGGCCACATCCGGGGAAAAAGACAACGACACAAGCATAACGGCATGAACCATAGAGCCAAACACGGACACAATAACGACACCAACAGAACGACACGACATAACAACGACACAAACAATGACACAACGGCATAAACATAAAAAAGCTCGGAGGTCCGCGCGGACTTCTCGCATCGGCGGCGGGGCCCCTCCCCGGCGCGCGGCTCGGGCCGGGGGCGGCGCCCGAGGCGCCGCCACGGGGGGTGTCCAGCGCGGACCTCCGAGAGAGCCGCGCGGACCTCCGAGTTCGTATGCTTCTGCCATGGCTCGCCTGCTCCTCCGCCCTCTCCTCCTCCTCCTCCTCCTCTTCCTCCTCCTCCTCCTCCTCCTCCTCCTCCGCCGTCTCCTCCTCCTCCTCCTCCTCCCAACGCCCCCCCCCCCCCCCAGAAAACGCCACACGTCCCCGCTGTGACCGCCGGCTCCCTGGCAGCACTCCTCCCCCAGGCGAGCCCAGACTCGAATCGATGAGTCGAATCGGCGATCGAGATGGATCGGATCGGCGGAGATCGGCAGCCGAGTCGGGAACGGTCGAATCGGCATACATCGGCAGAACAGAGAAGTCTCACTGAGAAAACGGAACCCACATCGGAATCCGAAACCGCATCGACTCGGCATCGGAACCCATCGAGGTCGAACCGACTCGAATCGGAGGAATCGAAGCAAGCCCTGCTTGTACCCCCTCTGCGCGTGGCCGACGCTTCGCACCCCAGCGAAGAGGAGGAGGAGAAGGAGGAGAAGGAGGAGAAGAAGGAGGAGGAAGGATGCAGGAGGAGGAGGAGGAGGAGGATGCAGGAGGAGGAGGAGGAGGAGGAGGAGGAGGAGAGGAGGGGGAGGAGGAGGGAGGAGAGGAGGAGGGAGGAGGACAGGAGGAGGAGGGGGGCCATGGTCTCCGAGCGGTTGCGCACTCGCGGAGGTCGTGGGCTGAAGCACCAGTAGCCCACGCCGCGCTTCCACAGGCGGTCCTGGAGCGCACCCGCCCGCCCCCCCCCCCCCCCCCCCCGCCCCCGTGCGGCCAGGAGGAGCTGCCCATGCCTCCATCTCCTCCTCCTCCTCCTCCTCCTCCTCCTCCTCCTCCTTCTCCCCCTCCCCCTCCTCCTCCTCCTCCTCCTCCCTCCTCTCCTCCTCTCCTCCTCCTCCTCCTCCTCCTCCCTCCCTCCCTCCCTCCCCCTCCCTCCCTCCCTCCCTCCCTCCCTCCCTCCCTCCCTCCTCCCTCCCTCCTCCTCCTCCCTCCTCCTCCTCCTCCTCCCCCTCCTCCTCCTCCTCCTCCTCTCCTCCTCCTCCTCCCTCCTCCTCCTCCTCCTCTTCCCTCCTCCTCCTCCTCCTTCCCCACCTCCCCCTCCGAGCTGGACCCGAACGTTGTTGTTCGTTTTGTGTTCGTTGTGTTGTTCGTTTTGTTCTCAATCTTTTTTCCTGCACCTCCCCCCACAACCAAGAAAACGAGGCGCGGCCGGAGTCCAGCAAAACAGCGTTTGGGTCCAGCCCTAAAGAACCTCCTCTTCTTGGCAGGGGGCTCCAAATACCCATCGGTCGGAAGAAGTAGGTAGCAACATCATGTAGGAAGGCGTTGAACATAGAAAATAGATGGGCTCCGTCCGCGCCCCAAGGAGAACGGAAAAGGTGAAGTCACTCGGTCATTGAAGTAAGAAGGCGCTTAGAATAAATTGGAATATGGGAACGTGGCCCCTCCTTCTTCCACAATAACAACACACACTTTACCACAATGCTCGCCGAGCAACCGCGCAGACGCCGGCGACGACCGGTGCCGTCCGCAAGCCGCCCGAAGCCGGAGGAGCCCGGTCGGAAGCATAGGTCGAGGGTCGGGATCCACTGACCCGGCTCTGGCCATCGCTCGGACGTCCGTTCCCTGTTTTTGTTCGGTTTCGTGCGTTTTTTTTTTTTTGCCAAATGATCAAAGATGCTCCTCGATGGTCCTCGCCGAAAAAATGCACACGTCCGAGCGACGCCAAGCGCTCAGGCTGAACACCCGTTTGCACTGACCCCCGTCCCTTGCAGCTCGAGGGGGGCACGCACCAGGCCCCTGGGAGGCGCCCCACGGCCGTCGGTGGCAGCCGCAGGCGCGTGGGAGAGGCCTCTGGGCTCAGGGCCGCCCCAAAAGCAGGTGGTGGCATCCAAACCCTTCCCCCACCAACCGTCGATTCTTGCAGCGTGCTCGCTGGATTCCGAACCCTGCCCCCCCGCCCATCGAGCGGGCGCGTGCTGTTGTTACTGTTGTTGGAGCGCGGGTCTGGGCGCAACCCCAAAACGCTCGAGCGCGAGCCTCGTTCTCAAAGGAAATTCAGCCGGCGCCGAAGCGAGAGCGCAAAAGCGCAAAAGCTGATAGAGGGGGCCCGACGAAGAAAATAACGGTTTAGTAATTCGGGTTCAGCAGGAGCCAGGGACGCTTCGGGCCTCTGAGGCGCCGAGGCGACAACGCCACTCCTGAGCAGGAAATCTTCTCCGAGCGGCAGAACTGTTCTTGTTGGAATGCCAATTCATGGCGGCGAACCATTTCAGGGCTGCGAACAAATGTCGGAAGCGTCAAATAGGGGGCGTCAAAGAGGGGGGCCTCCAAGAGGGGGGCCGTAGATCATGACCCAGGGCACTTGCGCGGCCCAGGGGCGGACAGGTGACATACGAAACAAGAGGGGGGGCGATTCCATGGTCGGGAGGAGGAGGAGGGAGAGGAGGAGGAGGAGGAGGAGGAGGAGGAGAGAAGGAGGAGGAGGAAGGAGGAGGAGAGGAGGAGGAGGCGAGGAGGAGGAGGAGCGAGGAGGAGGAGGAGGAGGAGGGAGGAGGGAGGAGGAGGAGGAGGAGGAGGAGGAGGAGGAGGAGGAGGAGGAGGAGGAGGAGAAGGAGGAGGAGGAGGAGGAGGAGGAGGAGGAGGAGAGGAGGAGGGAGCAGGAGGAGGAGGAGGAGGAGGAGGAGGAGGAGGACCACCTGGCAGCAAGTTAGCCGCAGGCCGTATTGGTCCTACCCCCCCGAGCAGGCGTGGGAGCTTGCGCCGGCGGCAAGTGGCCTGCGGCGGGGGCCCTGCGGCGGGGCCCAAGCATCGTTGGGTGCCCGCCGTCGCGCGGGCCGGGCGCCGCGCTCGTCGCCGGATCGGGGGGGGGGCCCTGCCAGCCCGCTCCTCTTGCGGAGGGGGAGGGGGCTTCCCCGCGTGTGGCGGCTCCCCCCGAACTGCTCCTATTCTTCTTCCTCCTCCTCCTCCTCTTTTTCCTCCTCCTCCTCCTCCTCCGCCTCCTCCTCCTCCTCCTGTTTCTCCTCCTCCTCTTCCTCCCCCTCCCCCTCCCCATCCCCTTCCCCCTCTTCCTCTTCTCGCCATCGCATGGACGTCCCTCGTCCGTCCCATTGCTCGTCCATTCCTCATCCACTCCTCCTTGTGTCACCTCGCGGATTGTTTCGCAAAATGACACAACATGCTCCTCCATGGTTGTTGCCGAAAACTACACACGTCCGAGCGATGCAACGCCTTCCTCCTCATCATCCTCCGGCGGATGGGGTCGGAACATCGCTCCGCGCATCGCCGATTGCGGACCTCAAAGGAAGGTGCTGCGCCAGCGGGGGAAGAGCCTGCAATGGCCGCCCAGGGAGGTCGGAGCAGGCGACCCATGGGGTAGGAGGGTTCAGGGGCGGAGGGAAGAAGAGTGGCGAAAGAAGGGAGGAAACGCGCGAGGAAGCGGACGAACGACAGGGTGCAGTGAAGCAGGCCAGCTCTTTCCACTGAAGACTGCGAGGGAGGACTCGCTGCTCTTTGTTTCAGTCTGGGCTGCGCTGGTCTGACGCCTCCGAGGAGGCTCCCCAATCGAATTTTGACATGCCAACAACGTGCATCATCAACCTACCAAGTTGCTGGGCAATGAACATGATCGCAATCGCCCCAACCATGGCCATCGGGGTCATCAAGCCGGTGGCCAGAAGGACAACTCGAACTTCGGCAAGAGACAGCGCCGTCGCCGTCAACATCCAAGAACATGGGTGGTGGCACGCAAAACATGGCGGCGGTGGCTGCCACTCACCCCGAACAGGATGCGGGCATGAGATACTCGCTATTCGAGAGTGCGAACGTCCGAAATCGCCGCCGCAGGCTGGGCGGCTGGAGAGCACCTTTCCCGCCAGCGCCCACAGCAGGAGCGCGAGTCTGCACGACTGTGCCACCATTTTGGGTTGCTTCGCATCTGCTTGCAACTTCGGCGCCCAAGGCGTGTCTGGGCAAGCTGGTGGGCGAGCTCGTGCCAAGGCGTTCTCTGTGTGTGTGTGTGTGTTCGCCCGGTGGCCGGCCGTCGCCTCCTCGTCGCCGCCCCGCGCGCTGCCTGGAGCTCCTGGATGCTCGCCTTGTGGCCGCTCGTCGCCGCGTCATCGTCGCCCCATGGATGCCGTGCCTGTGCTCTCGCCTGGCACCCTCCCGCGCGCTGCCTGGCGTCTCCGGGTGTTCGCCCCAGCGGCCGCCCGTCGCCGCGCCACCGCCGCCTCGAGGGCTCCGGCGCCGACCCATGAACTCCGCGCGAAGCTGAGGCTTTCTCTGCCTATGATTCCTTCGCATCCTCGAAAAATGGTCTGCGCGATCTGCGCCTGCAACCTCTGCCTCGGTCCGGTGTGGCCGTGGTGCCGCTCCGCGTCCGCTGCCAGGCTGCCTCCGCACAGGCTGGCCGCACCGGCCACTCCCGACGAAAGCCTTCGTGCAATGAAGGCCCTCCCTCTTTTTCCTGCCTTCCGCGGCCGCTCTCCGTCTCCCTCCCCCCTCCTGCTGCCGGACAGTTCGTTGGTACCCGATCCCGGCCTATACCCAGACATGCGACGTTCTGTTCTCTTTCAGGGCGGCGTCCCTGGAAGACCCGACCCTTCCCCCGGGACCGGTTTTCATCCTGCGTCGTTTCCTGGCGCTCCCGAGGCCTGGCGAGGGCCCCACGAGGCCAAGAACTAGCAAAACCCTTCGTCCCAACGTGTCTTTGCGCCGCGATCGCGCCTGGGTGCCCGATGGCGCGCGCGGGGTGCCCCGGCCGCGCGCTGCGGCGTACAGGGCAGCTTTTAAGACATAGGATTTTCAAACATACAGGATGTTCAATTCATGATTACTGTATGAATAAAGTCATGCATGAACTCATCGTTGTTTTCGATGCTAAATCCCTGCATGCTTGATCCATGACCCGCACGCGGAGCATGTCAAAACGGCACCGTGAAACAGACCCTCGAGAGAGCTGCGGGCTGGGGCGGGCGCTCCGCTGCGCGGCCTCTTGCGGGGCCCTCGGCGGCCCTGGCCGCCGCCCGCCGCTGCTGCCGCCGGCAAACGGTGGGCGCCGACGGCGACATCAAAGCGGGGCTTGCGACACAGAGACCCACGGCCAGAGCGGGGGTGGGGGGGTCCTTCCAGGCCGCGGCCTCCTGCGGGGCCCTCGGCGGCCCTGGCCAGAGCGGGGGGTGGACGGGCGCTCCGTGGCGCGGCCTCCTGCGGGGCCCCGCGGCCCCGGCCAGCAGCCCCTCGGCGGCCGGAGCGGGGGGGCGGGTCCTTCCAGGCCGCGGGCAGCCCGCGGAGGGCCTCCTCGGGCTCGCGCGGGAGCTGCCCCTGGTCGCGGGGGCTGCTGAAGCGGTACTGGCCGTCCTTCGGGCGGGGGGGGGGAGCGTGAGGAGGAGGAGGAGGAGGAGAAGGAGGAGGAGGAGGAGGAGGAGGAGGAGGAGGAGGGATGGAGGGAGGAGGAGGGGAGGGGGAGGAGGAGGAGGAGGAGGAGGAGGAGGGAGGAGGGAGGGATGGAGGGAGGAGAGGGGATGGAGGGAGGAGGAGGGAAGAGGAGGGAGGAGGAGGGAGGAGGACGGAGGAGGAGGGAGGAGGAGGGGGAGGGAGGAGCAAGAGGGAGGAGGAAAGCGTCGGTGCCCGGGCCGTCCCCCCCTTGCCGAACAGGTCGGCGCCGCGGCCCCGCCCAGCGCGGTTACCACACCCGCGATTTCTCGGCACATCTGTTCTCACCTCTCCTGCCATCCTTTTCGTGGGCGTCGGCCTGACCGTCAACATGAACGAGACCGCTTCGCAGCGCTGCGAGGCGGC
Organism: Prorocentrum cordatum; assembly: GCA_963575745.1. NCBI lineage: Eukaryota > Dinophyceae > Prorocentrales > Prorocentraceae > Prorocentrum > Prorocentrum cordatum. Next base: position 48,167 of record CAUYUJ010016157.1, on the reverse strand, counting down.
TGGCGTATGCTGCTAGGAAGGGGCAGCCGCCGCGGTCCAGCAACGTGGACCGCCTCAAGGTCGCAGCTGCCACCGCAAGCAACGCCAACACAGCCCCCAAGTACATCGTCATCCCAGTCGACATGTCAGACACCGAACCACCACAGGCGCCACCAGCTTCGGCTGCGTCAGTTTTTCGGGAGGAAGCGCCTGCCTTCGAGCCAAGCCTGCTGCTTCTCCCGCCTGTCATCACGAGCATCGGCGCCTCCACCACGGGCCCTACTTCAATGGCATGGCCACAGACAACGTCGCAGGCGCCACGGCAGCTGCAACCCGGGAGGGGATGTCTTGGCAACGGCCCAACATCAGGGCCAAGCAGCGGGGGGGGGTGCAGAGCGACCTCGGCCTCCCGTGCCGCAGGCGCCCGTGCGGGTGCCTGCGGCAACCACGCTGCTGGGGGAGTTTGCACAGCAATCTGGGCTCCCTCTCGGTGCGGCGCCGATGGAGGCCCCGCACCACCGTCAAACGAGACGTCCTACACCCCTCCGAGACCGCCAGGAAGATGGGGCAAAGACATGGCTGGCGACCGCTCCAGCCACCAGGCCAGCAAACCCATGGACATCGAAGGGGCCACTGGCTGGAGGAGGAGGAGGAGGAGGAGGAGGAGGAGGAGGAGGAGGAGGAGGAGGAGGAGGAGGGAGGAGGAGGAGGAGGAGGAGGAGAGGAGGAGAGAGGAGGAGGAAGGAGGAGGAGGAGGAGGAGGAGGAGGAGGAGGAGGAGGAGGAGGAGGAGGATGAGGAGGAGGAGGAGGAGGAGGAGGAGGATAAGATAAGATAAGAGCACCATTGACGCCATATGTCACTAGGTCTTTGTAAGCAACGGCATCGGTGAGGCACTGAAAGCGTGCCAACGGAAGACGATCGACAGGCTCCCTGCGCTGGGCGTCCAGCGACTGGCCTGCGAGCGCCACGGCTCATGGATGGCCCACACGTGGGCTCGATAGCACAAGCCGCCAGCCTCATTGCCATCCCCCCCGCCCCCGCCCCCATCGCCGTACCCCGCCCCCGTCCCTTCCCTTTGGCAACAGCCGGCCTAAAACGGCCTTCCTGCTGTCTTACAAAAGTTAGTGCAGAACCAGGCGACAGACTGCCACTGCGCAGCAACGCAGCCATGCGCATTGAAAAAGCCTCAAGTCGAGTCGCAAGTCTTCGCACCTGCGACTCCGAGCTACCCACCTCACGAACGCCTCCTCCAGGAGGTCTCACACTCGCAGGTGGTCGCCAAGGCCTCACATTTTGTTGAGCTCCTCCAGCAACTTCGACGCCTCCCTCTCGAGTGGCCCACGAGGAGGCGGCCCCACCTTCAGAACGCCGTTCTCTTTCTTCAGCGCCTCCACTACTGCGTCCTGCAGCTCCGTCCACTGCGTGCTGAAACAGATCGTGATACGCATGACCTCCGCCTGGCTCTCTTTCTTGCGCGTGTCTTTGGCACGGCAATGACGAATCTGCTCTGCCAGGTCGTGAAGCTCTCGTTGCAGGACGTGCTGCTTCCAAAAATTCTCGATGACTTTGCGACTCCCCTCCGAAAGGCCCTGAACGCTGTGCGCCGCCTTGATCATGGCCTTGAACATGTGCAAGAACGGCGGGCCTGGAATGTCGTGGCCTCCAGAACTGCCTCCTCCTCCTCCTCCTTCCTTGATGCGCTTGGCCTGCGCGTGGTAGTCCCTGCCCGCCTCCTTCATCGCCTTCGCGATGGTCGACGTCGCGGGGATCAAAAAAGTCAAGTACACGGCGGCGATCAGGTCCCTGAGTTCCGCCGCCTGCGTCAGTGCCAGGGCCGCCAATACTTTGACCATCCTCTCTAGCATCTGCGTCTTGTTGCCGCCGCCGACGTCGCCTCCGAGCTCCGTCAGCAACGTCTTGCGCCCGCCCTCCTGCTGTCCCTCCACTCCCCTCTTCAGGGCCCACTTCGGCTCCTCGAGAGCCATGGACGCGAGGTGGCGCGTGGGCAACGATATGCCGATGCAAATCAGGTAAATCTTGAGCCGAGTACTCGCGCAACGGACAATCAAGCGTAGTGGGCGGGACCACTGGGCCCAGATATCTCACTCTCGTAATCCTATCTGGCCTGGCCCTCTTTGATATCACATGACGATAAGCAGCTTGATGACAGGAAAACACATCTCCACAATAAGGACACTGATTCGTCACCACAATCGACGCATACACATCAGTTCTACGATGCACACGTTGAATATGTGTCGATAACGCCCTACTCGAACTAAACGATGCCGCACACCCTTCCCCATTCTCAGTGGTAAAAAACATTTCCACGACCCATCACCTCCTCCTCCTCGTTCATGTCTCCCCCTCTCACGATCCACCGGTGGTTTTTGAACATCCTGAGCCCTCAAGAGACCCACGTCGACCTTGATAAAGTCTTGCCTCGCCTCCGTCTCGCAGACCAGGTCACTAAGATAAGCATACGTGTCACTAGTAGGCTCAGTAGTAGACGTGATACGAAGCTCCGACAAGAACCACTCCGCGTCCTCCGCCGTGAGCAGGGCCTTCAGGTCCTCTAGTACCCTACGAGCCCAAGGATTTGCATTCTCCGTGAGCCTCCCATCCTCCGTCATCGTCTCCACCCTCTCCCAGTTCATGACCCCGAAGTGCGCCGCTATCCACTGCCTGTGCCTTTCAGGTCGTTTTGCGATGGCTTGAAGTCTCTTAAGACGACGCACCCTCAGTTCAACCACTAGCGAGCATAGCCTCCAGTGTTTTCTGACACGCTCATTTGACCACGACGAGTGCACTCCCTCTACCTCCTCGTGCGCCAATCCACGGAGTGCCTTCCTTGCCAGCTGGTCAACCACCTGCTGCAGGTCAGCCAACTGGCAGGCCGACGGAAGGTAGGCCTCCAAATTCTGCACAGCAGTGCCAACGACAAAAGACAGAAACATAGCACGCTTCAATCGAAACGGGGCCCCTTTCAAGAACCAGAAGCCGCCCAGGGAGTAAAAAGCTTTAAAGTTGGCCGCCTTGCGGGCCTTCAGTTCAGGAGCAAAAGCCTGGGCAGGCCTGGGATCCGCCACAAATTGCCCGCCAAGATAGCGAACCTGATGACACATCCCCTGGGACTTGAAGCCTCCCCAAGCGTATGTCTCGTAAATCTAAATGCGCGCCTGGTCCTAGCAAACTAATCAAACTCATCTGCTTCTTGGTATTTTGAGCACAGTTATCTTCGGCCAGCGCCACCGACAGGAGATCAGAAGCCCTTCGCACCCTCGCCAGAAGAGAAGCAGCACGCTCATTGGGCTTTCCCAGGTGGGAAAGCTCCAGGTCATCAGCATACTGGCATAGCGCAAGGTCGATCGGGTCAGGATCACAGGGGCCCGTAGCCACCATCTGTCCCTCCATCGCACCCTCAGCGGCCATCGCACTGCACCACCGCGCCACACTAGGTTGAAAGGCCCTCACCCACGCCGCCACCATAAACGGGTCCCCCATCATCCCGCCACAGCCAGGCCGCAAAAGCCCCGACCCGAATTCACACGGCACCGAGATGGTGGCCTGATCCACTCTCTGGAGCCCCATGGGCACCGTACCTCCCTCAAAAAGTTCAGCCGTTGCCAGCTTCAGCCTTACTTGGGAGATACTACCAAACGCATTAGTGGCATCAAAGTACTGCCTGCAAAAAGATCTGCCCTCTCGTTGCGCTCTCCACGCCAAGATGGAGGAAACCAGCATGGGAGTCTCTTTGCTCCTACCTGGCTGATATCCGTGCACATCAGGAGCCATGATCGATCTATTCATCAGAGCCGAGTACCACACTTTTCCTATCGGAGGCAACATGTGGACCCATCGCTTCCCAGCGGGGCCCTCCGCGTCCGACTTCCTGAGTCCACTAGCCTGGCTGCAGTGCCAAACTCTCGGCGTGTGTAAAGACGATCTGATTCGCCACAATCCTAGATACATCGCTCTAGTGAAGAAAAGAGTGGGCCTCGCGGCCCCAGGGGCCCCAACCCCTTCCACTTGCTTCTTGGCAGGGATCCCCCCTCCAAGATTCAAAACCATGTCCCACAATTCTATCGGAGCCGACCACTTAGGGGTGACCCTCCTCTTACTAACCTGCCGCAACGTCCTACGTACACGTTTTAAATCCTCTTGCGCTTGCTCCGCTTCGTTCTGGCAAAAAAGGCGCGCTATACATCTGCTCCTCAGGCAACCCCCACCACCGCTCAACCTCCACCGCCTCCATTCCTCCAAGAGGTCCAGGCTCCGCCCAGAACCTCAGTTGCTCCTCGCGAGTCGGCAGGGCAGCGCGGACCTCTAAATGTTTTCTTTTTGTTGGCCCGACCCGCACCCCCGCCGCCATCCTCGCGTGAAAAAAAGCTTTGTGAAGATTCCTCGAGCCCCAGGAGTCCCTCAAGTGCTCCAGATGCTCGTCCCTTCTCCGCTTAAAAGCCTGCTTGGCCATTCCTCTGAGTGTTCGAGTGACCCGGCGAATTTCTTCAGACACTGCCTCTAAGATCTCAGACGCTACCCCCTCCAGGGAAGCTCTCAGCTCCCTGCGCTGCTGCAAAAGATTAGAACGAGTCGCTTCTAGCTCCGCTCGCCCTGGCACACTCTGAGACGCTTTCACAAACAAAGGACGAGCCGCATCATACAAGACCTGCTCTAAATACTGAAACAGACGATCAGGCGAGTCTTGCGACGCCAGTCGCATCCACTCTTGTTGCTGCGCTTCCATCCTCCCCTCCACCCCGTCAAGGAAGTCCCGTAACCCCACCCCTCCCCTCAGCGCAGCCATCATCGCATCTGGGTGCAGCCGCTGCTCTCCTAAGTGAGGCGGCTGCTGGCATGTCTGCTGTTCCTGCCGTGCAAAAGACGGGCGGGTTATCTCAAAAAAAACAGGCAAGTGATCTCTTTTTCCCGCAACATTGATGAGCTGCAAACGTCTTCCTTTTCCCATCAGCGCTCCAGTCACTCGTACAGCACCAATCATCGACTGCGGTACACAAACGTAGTCCAAGATAGAGTTGGACGTCGCACTGAAAAAAGTTGGTAAGTCACACAAAGTCGTCACCGCCGCCATGAAGTGACTCTGCAATACCTCCCGAAACGCAGCTCCAGCAAAGTACTCAATACTCGCACCAGGGAAAAACACCACCTCCTCATCTATCACCTTGTCATCGTCGCTCTTCTTCAAGCCAATCCCATCATTCAAGTCACACATAACCACAGGTACCGACCTGGACGGGCACGCCGCTAGTTCTCTAGAAAGCCACTGCGTCATGGCCCTCACCGTCCGCTTGTAGGCCGGCTGCTTCTTTGTCTCCGTCACCTTCGGCGGGTAGTACTGCGCAATGATCGTGAAGTCCTCTGTGAGTGTGCGCACACGAACTGAAAGACACCTCCCCTCGAGACCAGCCCCCACTCGTACAGCACGTACTTGTTCTTCACGAAAGCGCCTATGCAATAATACCGCCACTCCACACGCTTTGTTCGAGTTGGGCCCTCTCCTCCATCCCGCTTCCAGAAGCAGACGACCCTGTACTCTACGCCGTTGTACGTCAAGCTCCCTGGCCTGCAGCTGGGTGCCCGTGATTGCCACCGCCTCCACGTCATCGAACGTCGCCCCTATATCCTCGATTCGATCCACTCTCGTACACGCTAATGGATTGTACTGCACAAACTTCCATGAAGGGCCAGCTGCACTCTGATGGGTACGCCAGAGTGGCATCAGCGCGAGAAGGAAACAACACAGGCGGCTCATGGCGCCTGCCGCATCTCCCCGCGACTGCCGCTGGCCAACGGTTCAGAAAGGGGAACCTGTTGGTCGCATGTTCAAAGCCGCCCCGTTGTCAGAGCCACAACGGCGGCTAGGAGGAGGAGGAGGAGGAGGAGGAGGAGGGAGGAGTGGGCATGCCCTGCACGCCGTCTCTGCCGACCTCCCGCGCCTCAGAAGTCGAGGAGGCACTGCGCTCGTTGCCTGGGCCTCTCCAGGCCCAGGCCGTCCGACGCTCTGGGCCCGCGAGGCCCAACGCCTCGCCCGAGACAGAGTGGACGAAGACGGGCGGGAGGGGCGCGTCGTGTCATCCTTCGTCCTCTTGTCGCCTCCTTCCCATCTGTCTATCTGTCTGTCGTTTGTCTGTCTGTCTGTCTGTCTGTCTGTCTGTCTGTCTGTCGGTCTGTCTGTCTGTCTGTCTGTCTGTCTGTCTGTCTGTCTGTCTGTCTGTCTGTCTGTCTGTCGGTCTGTCCGTCTGTCTGTGTCTGCCTGGCTGCCTGCCTGTCCCTGCCTCGCGCGCAACAAAAAAAGGCCGCCGCCCGTGGCCCTCGGCGCGGTGCTCCGGGGGTCACCTGGCCCCAGTTGGATCGCCCCCCCCCCACCAGGGCCGACGGGCCCTGGGGGGGGAGGCTTCGTCCGAACGACCCTGCAGCCACCAGGAACCGGGAACCAGGGCAGGAGAGCCCAGAATCGAATCGACAACTCGGATCGGCGATCGAAATGAATCGGATCGGCTGAACTCGGCCGCCAAGCCGGGAGACGTCGCATCGGCGGACATCGGGAAGCCAATCGGCCTCCGTCAGAAAAACAGGGGCTCAGATCGGAGTCCGAAGTCGAATCGAATCGGAATCGGAAGCCGTCGAAGTCGATTCGAATCGAGTCGGAGGAGTCGAAATGAGCCCTGCCGAGGAAAGGCGCCAGCTGCGGCCGCGTCCGCGCGGGGCGGACACGCGCAGGCTCGGAAGCGAGCGGAGGAGGGCGCGCCGAGCGCGGCCTCGACGAACCAGGGGTGCGGAGGGGCGGCGGCCCGCAACGCGAAGCGGCCCAGGAGGAGGAGGAGGAGGAGGAGGAGGAGGAGGAGGAGGAGGAGGAGGAGAGGAGGAGGAGGAGGGGAGGAGGAGGAGGAGGAGGAGGGAGGAGGAGGAGGAGGAGGAGGAGAGGGATAGAATCAGGAGGAGGAGGAGGAGGAGGAGGAGGAGGAGGAGGAGGAGGAGGAGGAGGGGGAAGAGGAGGAGGAGGAGGAGGAGGAGGAGGAGGGGAAGGAGGGGAGAAGGAGGGAGTAGGGAGGAGGAGAGGAGGAGGAGGAGGAGGAGGAGGGGGAGGAAGGAGGAGGAGGAGGAGGAGGAGGAGGAGGAGGCGGAGGAGGGGGAGAAGCAGGAGGAGGAGGAGGGGGAGGAGGAGGAGGAGGAAGAGGAGGAGAAGGAGGAGGAGGAGGAGGAGGAGCGCCGCAATCTGATGCCATATCCCGGGGCCTCGGGAAAGACAGGGGGTGCGCAGCGCCAGGCTGGGGCGCAAAAAACGCGTGCGCAGCTTGCGAGACGAGCCCAAGGACTGTGGGGACACGTTCTCGTCGCAGGGCGCTGATACCTTGCTCGCTTGGGCTGGGAAGAGGAGGGGGAGGAGGAGGAGGAGGAGGAAGAGGAGGAGGGGAAGGAGGAAGAGGAGGAGGAGGAGGAGCAGGAGGAGGAGAAGCAGGAGGTGGAAGAGGAGGAGGTATAGAGCGGCGGCGGCCCGCACCGCGAAGCGGCGGGGGAGGAGGAGCGCCTCGATCTGATGTCGCATCCCGGGACCTCGGTGAAGAGAGGATGCGCCAGGCTTGGAGCGCAAAACACGCTTGCGCAGCACGTGAGAGAGAGAGAGAGAGAGCCCCGAATGACTGTGAGGACTGAGGAGGAGGGGGAGGAGGGGGAGGAGGAGGAGGAGGAGGAGGAGGAGGAGGAGAAGGAGGAGGAGGAGGAGGAGGAGGAGGAGGAGGGGGAGGAGGAGGAGGAGAGCCCAATGACTGTGAGGACACGTTCTCGTCGCAGGGCGCTGAACGCTTGGGCTGGGCGCGTCTTTCACAAGGGGGCTCGGCGAACGGCGGCCTGCGTGGGGGGCTCTGTCTCTGGGCGGCAGCGGCATTCGCACGAGAACTCACCCGCGCGCTGCGGATTCACAACGGGCCTGTCGCATCGCGGCTCTATCCGGACGAGCATTCCCCCAAAACAGTCTTTCGACTTGGGACCAGCTGGTCGGGGCGAAAGCCCGCATGATTATATACGGACGCTGAGTGTCTTAAGAAAAAGGGGGAGGCAACAAGTGAGAGGAGGGACGAAGCTCGCCCAGGCGCTGTCCGCTTGGACGATGTGGGAGCCGCTGAACGTAGTCTCCTCACGAACCGCGCGCGGCGATGGATAAGGGGCCCTTCCCCGTTCCCGTCTCTCTCCTTTGCCCCCGCCAGCCTCTCTTCCTAAAGCACAAGAGGAGGGAAAGGCGGAGGAGAGGGACGGGGAGGAGGAAGCCGACGAGGGGCATGGAATAACAAGGATCAGGATCAGGGACAGGACGTGGAGACGGATGGGGAGACGACCAAGGATGAGAAAAGCGAGGGTGATGATCGAGATGGAGGTACTGATGGATGGGGAACGCAGAGGGCGAAGAGGGATGGGCACGGGGGTGAAAGAGGGGGACTCTGAAGCGTGCGAGCACGAAGGACGCAACGTCGTAGGGAGGGGGGGGGAACACGACGAGGAGGAGGGACGCGGGGATGACGACGAGGGAGAGGACAAGGAGGGATTGCAAGGCTTTGGGCTGCGTACGGCTGGAAGGGCAGAGGGAGGACTGGGGGAAGACGGGGGAAGGCTTCTTAGAATGCGGTCGGACATGTCCTCCTCAGGCGGATTTTTGACGAACAATAGAAAGTACCCCAAACTACTCAAAGATAGTTAGAAATAATCGAAACATGGTTCCCAGACTATTTTGTACTATTCTTGAATATTCACCCTGTAGAGAGGCAGGCCCGACTCAATCTTAGAAGGAGGCTGCTTCCTGGAGGGCGCCGGCCCCACATCTGCAGATGAGGCCCGCGCCTGCTGAGAAGCAGGGGCGACCCTAAAAAAGCAAGGCTGAACCTCAACTGTGTTTTTCGTTTCCGTGTTGTCTCCCTCGTTTTGTCTCCAGTCCGCCTTTACAGCAGAGCGAGGTCGAGACGAACGCGGCCCGCGAATGCGCACAGACACCGTGCAGGTCCGGCCCTGCGAAGAAGCGAGCTCCCTGATGGGAGCGCGGCGCGAGCGAGGGACCCCCCCATCTGCCGTTGCGGACAAAATTGCCGCATCGCGACACACCGCGACCGGAGCCCTGGACCCCACTGAAGGGGCCCTGGGATCCACAAATAGACACACACACAAACACAAATCAAAAGATCGCCATGCTTTCCCATACCTTCTGGGCTTTTGCCTTCCCCCCCCCACTTCCCATATTTTCCCATGTTTTCGGGGGAATCGACGCTTAAGTGTGTCTGTGTGTCTTCGGTCCCTCCTGACCCACCTTTCTGCGTCATTCGAGGTGGGCCGATCTGCGAGGGTCCCCGGGGCCCGGCGTCGGTTGCAGCGGCCGGCCGGCGGGCGCAGGGGGCCGGGCGCAGGAAGGGGGTCTGAGCCGGAGAGCGCTGGGCACCGTCGAAGAGGGCCAGAGAAGGAAGCCGATAGACAGGGAGCAGGAGGGAAAAGAAAAACACAGGCACAATTGATCGCCGGTTCCCCGGAAGCTATGTCGGGGATGGACAGACCCCCCTGTAGCAAAACGTGGTTTAGTGAAAACGACCTGAGGCCCAAACCTGGCGGGCGTAAGCCTGGAAAATGACGGCCACGGCGCCCTCTCGAGAACCGAAAACGGACAATTCACTAATCGACGTGTCACTGTTGGGGGTTCTGTCCAGCCCCGACTATGGGAAAATATGGGAAGCGGGGGGCCTCTTCAAGGGCGGGGGAGGAGGAGGAGGCGGCTCCACTGGCTCCGCGCCCCCGTCTGCTGGGACTCCCGCCCTGCCCTCCCTCTTCCACTCCTCGCCCTCTCCTCGCCCCTCCTTCGTCTCCCCTCCTCGCCCTCTCCTCGCCCTGCCCTCTCCTCGCCCTCCTCCCTCTCCTCGCCCTCCGCCCTCTCCTCGCCCGCCCTCTCTTCCACTCCTCCCTCTCCTCGCCCGCCCTCTCCTCGCCCTCTCTTCCACTCCTCCCCCCGCCTTCGTCTCCCCCTCCCCCTGTCCGGCGTCGCAAAGTAATCCAGGAAATCATCGAGCACGCACACGTGATCGGTGTTCGCACCGGGCGGGAACAGCTGCGTCACCAAGGACTGCGTGTCCTCGTCCATAGCCTTCCCACGGGGAGGACGACAGGATGGCCGTACCATCGACCCTGTGCCTGGACTTCTCGCCAAGACCGTGCAACATCTTCCACTAGGGCAGATAACTTCGCGCTTCGCGCTCCGCCAAGCGCGAGTATCTCCACTCTTACGCACCGCCCCCCGCTGGAACACGATGAGGGACTCGCGACTCGCTCTGAAATCTCCCAGACCGCGCAGCGCGAATGACTTTGCACCCTCGTGGAGGCCCCAGTCCGCACCATCCACTCTAGGGAATCGAAGCGAGAAGGATTACCATTCCAGCCTCAACGCCTGCCGTGGTCAACCCTGCCTGCAGAAACCAAAAGGTACTGATACCGCTACTCTCGGACCTCTCCCGGGGTGCGTACTGACCAGGATTTCGAGGCGAATCCAGCGGTGGCGACGAGGGCCTCCGAAGAGGCCCAAAAAGGGGAACACGGACGAGGGGGTAGAGGTACAGGTACCTCCTCCTCCTCTGACTGCCTGTGCTGTGGGAGTCGAAAATGAAGGTCACGACTCGAAGAAAGAGCAGCTGCGTAAACATGAAGCTATTTGAAGGGGCCCTGGAGATACAAATAAACACACACCTATAAAAATATTCCCCATATTTTCCTATATTTTCTGGGTCATTGTCTTCCCCCCCACTTCCCATATTTTCCGATATTTTCTGGAGAATCGACGATTAATTGTGTCTGTGTGTGTTTTTCCCCTCCTGAGTCGTGCCGACTTCGGCGTTGCACTCTGACACCGCAGGAATCGTTCCGCCTTGAACGATCGGCTGCTTCTGGAACGCCCGAACCGTTCAACATCGAACGATTCTGGGTCGCCCGCGGCGTTCAACGCTGAACGCCGCTGGCGGGGTCGCCGCCAGTCAGCACGACACGAACCTGCCGTATGTTTATGCAATTGTCCCTTCCCCTAGCAACGCTGCACTCGCGTGCAACTGGGCAGGTGCACATCGTTTTGCGGCCACCGCATGCTGTCAGGATGCAAGGCAGGGGTGCGAGGCTCCTGGGCGTCCAAGCCGGCAATGCGCAATAGTTCCCTCGGACAGATCAACGGAACATCAATGGTGCAATACTGCAATTAGGTTCGTGCAGCGTCGGCACGCGCAAAGGTTTTTGACACCGAGTCGATCGTTCAACCTTGAATCGATCGCGACTCCGACCGTTCAAAATTGAATCCCGTCGGGTCCAGTGGCGTTACCGTGTCCGTCGGGGCTGCCGCGTCGTGGAACTCAACCTTGAAAGCACTCGACGGCGTCGCCGGCGCGCCAAGGCCGCACGGAGCCTGCCGTACCACCCCTCAACAAAAACACACACTGATCACTCGGGGATGGACAGACCCCCCTGTAGCACAACGTGGCTTCGTGAAACCGACCTGAGGCCCAGACCTGGCGGGCGCAAGCCTGGAAAATCGCGGCCACGGCGCCCTCTCGAGGACCGACAACGGACAACTCACGAATCGATGTGTCCCTGTTGGGGGTTCTGTCCACCCCGACTTTTCGCAAACGCCAGCTATCGGGTCCGGGTGGCTTTCCCCCACTTGATGAACAGGTCCCCTTGAGGGGCTCCGAGGGGCCCCGTTGCTGCGGCCCTCGCTGCCACCCCCATCGACCGCCTCCATCGACCCCTGTGTGATTCGGGGGTTCTAAAACAGGGCCAGGATCGGGATAAATCGCTCCAGAGCGTTCCGGAGCGCTCTCAGAGCGTTCCGGAACGCTCTGGAGCGGCCGCGGCGCCCAATACATCCTCCAAACCCGCCGATTCTCAGAGATTTCGAGTTATCCCGATCCGATTTTGTCCCGATCTTCGCGTCGTTTTAGGTTCTGTCCGCCCCCGAACCACACCGGCGGCGGCTGCAGCTCGGCAGAGCCGGCGGCCAGACCGCGGGCACCTCTCGGTGCAGGCAGCCCTCGCCGCGCGGCGCTGCCGCGGGGTCTCCGAGTGCCTCTCTGCGCCCGCCGTGTGCGCTGCTGCGCTTGCGAGCAGCTCCTGGCGCCAGCCCTCCGTTGCTCCCGTCGTGCTCGAGGACCACGTCCCTGACTACCTACCAGACCACCCCAACCCAACCCGAAGACGCGAATTTCGGGTTGGGGGGGGTACGGGTTCCATGTGTGTTTTTTCAATGTTCCCAGACCCCCCCCACTGGAAATCAAGGGTAAATCTGAGCCTTCGGGTTGGGTTGGGGTGGTTTGGTGGGTGGTGAGTCCCAGAGAGAATCTCGAGCACCCAGAGAAGTACGGAAGCGGTGTCGGGCGAGTATCGCCTCCCAGGGCCCGACGCGCGACGGCCCTCGGGTCTCCCGGTCCTGTCTCTCTCGGTGCTCGACATTCCTCCTGGTGGTCGAGGCGAAAGCGGGTGGGAACAGCATGATACCAGCCTCAGCATACGGTCAGGGCCTGCACCTCCTGCAGACCACAGCGCTCATGCCCTGAAGAGGACACCAGATGCAGTGAAGGCAGCGGTGCACACTGAAACGTGTGGGTGGTGCCAGGACGCGCCAGTATGTAGCACATCGACGGTTGACACTTTGGACGACGGTATTGCGACGGACGCTCGGATACGCGTCGGGCCTGCCATGCGGGAGATCTGCACATGCAGGTCGTGGTAATACGCACTCACATGTTTGAGTCGTCAATGTATGTCGCGAGTTTGTGGCTGTGCGCTATATCTACGATTACGCAGGGGGGCAGAGCGCGATGGTGACCACTCAACATGGCTGAAGCATCTGATGGAGGTAGTCGTCCACATGCGAGCTGATGTTCGTCTTGTTTGCTGCACCTAGCTGGCAAATGTGGTCGAAAACGGCGAACTATCACAAATTTCACACGACGTGAGGACAACATATGTGGCAACTTGAGCCCTTCCCGCAATCGCCGCCCCCTGTCACCACAATGATATCATAAGATTGCAAATCCGTCGGGTCCACAACGTATGGCGGTACGGAAAGATGTTGAAGATCGGACACGTCCTATGGGGAGTGGCAGATCTGCACGAGACACTTTCCAAACGTCGAGCAACTAGCGACACACATTCACCAAACGATAATCAATTCCAGCCGTTCTCTCTCTTGCACATCGAGTTTCTTTTTGTGATTCGCGATATGGTTATGTCAAATCTCCCTCTCTTCCCTCTCCCTGTCCCTCCCTCTAGGTTTCACTCTCTCTCATCCTCTTTCTCACACAATGTGTATGCAAACCTGGATACCTGTCTATAATCATGCAGTTATATATGTATATGTGTCTACATGTTATATCGCATGTAGCTCTCTCTCTCTCTATATATATACAGTACGGCACACATAGACACATACTCATTCATTCCTGTGTATACATGCTTATGTATGTATATAAATCCACGACGGTTTATGGGTGTGTATATGTGCAATTAAACAAGTTCGTGACCGCGTTTGCAGCGGCAGGTGTGCGTGTGTGTGTGTGTGTGTCTGTGTGTGTCGGGCCCTTTCGACTCTTGCGAATCAATGGTCAGGGCCACCCGACGCACCGAGCCCAAGATGCGTTCCCGAGGCTCCCTCCGTTTGGGGCCTTCTAGGGACAGGGCGTGCCCACAAACGAGGTGTGGGAAAAGGCAGTTCCACGGAGCATCGCACGTCCCCAGCGCTCGCCCGCCCCTCCAGCCCTCCAGCCCTCCAGCCCTCCCCTCCAGCCCTCCCGTCCCCATGGTCAACGGGTCTCTTAGGCTCCAAAACTGGCCCGAAGAGGCACCCAAGACGCTCCAGGAGGGCCCCGAGTCGCCGAAACATCGCGCCAGGACGCCAAAGAGCAACAACCGATCCATGCCATGCCTTCAAGAAAACGTTCATGTTTAGCAGATTCGCCTCGTGAGCTTCAACAGCGTCCAACACGGCCCAAGAGGTCCCTGAGATAGCCCCGACACGGCCCAAGAGGCCCCGAAGAGCACTCCAAGACGGCCTAAGAAGACCCCAAGACGGCCCAAGAGGCGCCCAGACGGCCCACGAGGGCCGTCTTGACAGGCCCAAAAAGGGGTCCGGAGAGGGAACACCAAATAAAATTTCGAGCCTTCGGCCCCAAGACGCCCCCAGGAGGCTCTTAGAGGCCCTCAAGAGGCCCCCAGGAGGCCCCAAAAATCCCTCCAAGACGCCCACGAGAAGCCTCCAAGATGCCTCCAAATGGTTCGGATACCCTGCCAAAGCCAGTCCATGATGATGGCCTGCCACGCTGGTCTGCCGTGCTGGTCAGTCGACCTAAACTGCCGGTCAGGCGCGTGATGGACCTTGTGGGCCGTCGAAGGCTCTGGGGGCTCTCTTATGTGCTTTGAAAACCTCTTGCGAGCTTTTTAAAAACTGTTCGGAGCCTGCTGGAATTCTGGAAACCCTGTAAAAGAATCTTGAGGCCACTTGGACGTTCCGGGCAGGTCTCGAATCTGCGGGAGCTGTCTGGGGCCATCTTGGCCTCCTCCGGCGCCGCCGTCGAGCTCCAGGACAACATGGGAGACACTGGCCCACAACGGCCTTGCCTGCCTCGCCCCGCTGCTGTCCCGCTACGTTGCTTCCACAAGCGCGGTGGCGGATATGCGCAGCAGCGCCACTAGATATGAGATGTACAACTGGGCCCAAGATATGACATCCTGCAGAACGTGAGACACTCCGCCGGCCAGACTGACGACGAACATTCGACGGTGCCCTTCCCCAGGATGCACAAGAGCACCCACCAGACACGAAGAGCATGAGGGTACACTCCCCGAGCCGACCTCGATCTTATACCTCGGTCCGGTCGTCTGGTAAGCCGCTCTCTCTCTCTCTCTCGCATGTTCTCTCTCTCTCTCTCTCGCTTTCTTTATTTCTCTCTCTCTATCTTTCTTTTTGTGTGTGTGTGTGTGTTTTGTGTTGTTTCTCTCTCTCTTTCTCTCTCTCTCTCTCTCGCAACCCAACCATCAATACCATGAATCCCCCCAAAGCATGCACACACAGGTGAAGGAAGGGGGGGGGCAGGGGAAGAGGCCTACAGTGGAGACCAGTCCACAAGAAACCTCCCACAACAAAAACCCAACCCTGAGACCCAGGACGGCCATGGATTTTCTTGTATGGGTAACGTCGCGCTCTTTCCATGGCAAAACAAAGAAACCTAAGAAACCCGGAGAATCCTGGAGGCAAGCAGGATGTTTTTTTGGCATGGGTCTCCACTGTACTCTGGCTGGGACAAAACTCGCCCCCCTTGGATCCGCTGGGGGGGGTTGGGCACGTGCTGTCGGAACTGGTGGAGGGGGGGCTTGGAGGAGGAGGAGGAGGAGGAGGAGGAGGAGGAGGAATAGGAGGAGCAGGAGGAGGAGGAGCAGGACCTCCCCATCCTACCCTTCCGCCCCGTCCTACATATGGCAGCGGTGGTAGAAAATTGGCCCAGCATCTCTCGTCGTTCGTCTCCCTTTTTCCGCCTCGGCCGTCAAGGTCACGAGGGGGCCAGGATGGAGCCGCGCCAGCGCGACCTGCGGGCCACGAGCGGGCCACACAACTGGGCAACACTGGAAAACGCGAGGCCGCCGCGGGGCCGCGAGGATTACACCAGATCCCTCTCCTGAGAAGGAGATATCCTCTTCCTCCAAGTCCTCCTCTTCCAAGTCATCCTCCTCCTCGTCCTCCCCCTTTTCGTCTTCCTCATCGTCCTCGTCATCGTTTTCCTCCTCCTCCTCCTCCATCCTTTTTCCTTACACATAACTTCTCCCTGTCGCACCCCGAGGCAAATTTTTAGGCTGGGCCAGGCGTTTCGCCTGAGGCCTCCTCACCATTTATGACTCTGAGGCTGAAAACTAGCAACAGTTACACGGATGAGGGGCGGGTCGTGTTCGAATTGCGGTTCTCGCCCTAGAGCCGCGCACGTGTCCTTTTTTCTTCAGCAATAAACTGCTGGAGCTTCACGGATGGAGGGCGGGTCATCTTCAAAATGTGGCTCTCGCCTTAGCGCCGCGTCCATTCGTTTTTACAAATTGTACGGGCTTCACGGATGGAGGGCGGTCCCTTTTGAAACTGTGGCTCTCGCCTTAGCGCCGCGCACGTTCGTTTATAAG
Source organism: Prorocentrum cordatum (assembly GCA_963575745.1). Taxonomy (NCBI): domain Eukaryota; class Dinophyceae; order Prorocentrales; family Prorocentraceae; genus Prorocentrum; species Prorocentrum cordatum. Next base: position 31,998 of record CAUYUJ010016157.1, on the reverse strand, counting down.
CTTTGCAAGAGTTCCACGGATTCCCATACTTAACGTACCAGACATTGTGTTTTCGAAGGGTTGAGGATCATGGAGGTACAACAAGGGTTCGCGGTGTTGACTTCCCAGGAATGGCCTTCGGGCACGATTCCGGACGTTTCCCCCATGCTCCAGAATCTTCGAACGGCTGACTTCCAACGGGTTCCCTCACGTTGTAATGGCCTATCGCGTTTATGCCAACATGCTGAGTCGTTAACACTGGCTGTTTCTTATTTCAGAAGTCTTCTCACATGATTCCTCTTCTTCCTCCTCCTGTAATTAGTTTTTCTTTTTCTTCTTATGATTCCTCCTCTTCCTCCTCTTCGTTCTCCCCCTCCCCCTCCACCTCCTCCTCCTCCTCCTCCTCCCTCCTCCCCTCCTCCTCCTCCCCTCTCCCCTCCCCTCCTCCCCTCCTCCTCATCTTCCTCCTCCTCCTCCTCCTCCTCCTCCTCCTCCTCTCCCTCCTCCTCCTCGCTCGTCTCCCTCCTCCTACTCCTCCTCGTCCTCTTCCTCACCTTGCGCTCAAGATTTCGGTCCTTGGGTCACTCGGGGCAGGGCCGCCTGGGCGTCTCACTGGCTTATGGGGCCTCGCTCTGGCCTGGCCTCTGGGCCAACGAAGGGCTACAGCAAACCACAAGCGATCCATCATGCTTCAACTTTTCCTCCTCGCGCCACTTCCTCCTCCCCCTCATCCTCCTCCTCCTCTTCCTCCTCGTCCTCTTCCTCCTCCTCCTCCTCCTCCTCCTCCTCCTCTTCCTCCTCCTCTTCCTCCTCCTCCTCTTCCTCCTCCTCCTCTTCCTCCTCCTCCTCTTCCTCCTCCTCTTCTTCCTCCTCCTCCTCCTCCTCCTCCTACATCTCTTCCTCCTCGCGCCCTTCCACCCCTGTCCAGGCCAGGCACCACGGACATCACGCCGTGGTCTTGCTCCTCGTAGATCGCCGGGCGAACGCCGCCTCCCCGAACTCCTCCTCAGGTGGATCCCAGAGTATCGTAGGAAGGCCGTCGGCGAAGCGTAGAGAGCATGGAGGATGGGAGGGGAGCATCAGGATTCGGGGCCAGAAGGAACACGAGGATGAAGAGAAGGATGAAGGACCGGAGGGAGTAGAAGGAGGCGGACGGGGAAGGCGACCTGATGCTATTTGCCACCTCGTGGCCCCGGAAAACTCCGCGCAGCCTCCTTGGCGAAGAAGGCGACAAAACAACAATAACAACTGGTCAGTGTCGCTCGCAATCGCGCCCGCCCGTGCCTGGAGTTCGCTCGAGGCCCCTGCCTCTGTCCACATCGCAGGATCTTTCTGGGGAATCTCTCGCCGCCCTCCTCCCTTTAGCAGACCGACCTTTAATGAAACCGGCCTAAGACCGAAACCGACGGACCTGGACCCGTAAAAATGACGGTCGCGACGCCCTCTCGCGAACCGTAAAGGGCCAATTCGCTAATCCACGTGTCAGGGTAGGAGGTCTATCAACCTTCGGCTCAAGCAGTGCGGACGCGACAACGATAACCTGGCAAGGATCATGGTCCGAAGACATCCGCGCGCAAAAAATACCAGGGAGGGGGGGGGCGCCCAAAGCGCCTGGAGAACCCAAGGGGGCTCCTCAACAACACCCGCGGGCAGCCACCGCGAAGGGCGCGCAGCGAAGACGCACGAGGCGCCCGAGCGAAGAGCGCCCGGTGTCTTGATGCGCGTCCCCACGACGCTTCGGTCGGGCCAAGGCCCCATACATGATGTTCCAGACGACTTTAGCATTGACCACCTGAAATAATTTTGAGCACCAAGACAATACCGAAACTCGAGGGTTTGCACGTGTGGGGCCCTGGGAGGCGACACTCGTTCGACACGGTTTCGATACTCTTGGGCGCTCGAACTGATTTCTGGGATGCGGCCCTGAATAACGATGATAACAACGTAAACCAGAAGGCGGAGCTTGGAGGAACAATAAACTGTCAACGCCATGCTCAAACGTGACCCAGGATGTAGCCGAACAGTCGTCCCCAGACTGTATTTCTTACTATGTTTGAAAATTGCCCCTGCGGAGAGACACGCCCGATGCAACAATGCACGGCGCAGTCCCGCGCAACATTATACCCGCGAGGCGGGCTCCCGACAAACTGCCGCCCCCCGGGGATCTTCTGACCTGAGTCAACCTAGACCCAAGTCAGTCCGGCCTTGCAGGATCCTGCAGGATCCTGCACCAGTGCGCCCCGGACTCTTTTGGAGCCCCGAAACGGTGCGGCGACGAACCGCGCTGTGACCTCGAAATCCATCGAGACCTCACCTCACGGTCCGCCAGCGCACGGTCTCGGGACCTCGGGGGCCCTAGTCGCCCGAGACGTCCTCGGAAAACGGCCCGAACTCCAAAACCGCGCGGCGCCCCCGCGCCCCCACCGACACGCCGCGCGGCGTGGTCACCACCCCGCTTGGGGGCCCCCGAGCTCTGCAAGGTCCTGCAGGGTCCGGCGCCCTGGCCCCCGTTTGCATTGACCACCGTCCCGTCTCTCGAGCACCGACGCCCGCGCGCGGCGCGCCTCCCGTTGAGCAGGGACCGACCGTCCCGGCATTCCTATAGTCGTTCCACGAAATGTTCTTAGAACCCCAAAATGTTCTAAGCATAAAAACCATGTTCTTAGAACATAAACCCGATGTGTGAAAGCAAGACGGTCCCAGCCAGAAATGTTCTAAGAACATTTCGTGGGAACCACAAAAAGTTCTTAGAACATTGCTTCAGGAGCGGCCAACAGGGGGGTGTCCAAGAGGGGGGGGGGGCAAATCATGACCGGCGGCATGTGCGCGGCCCAGCGGGGGGGCCAGGGACGTAATGAAATTAGAAGAGGCGCCGTGAAATCTGGGAAACATCATGGCCCCCGCCATGATATCCCCCTCTTTTCCGCCCCCGATTGTTTGGTGGGGCTATAGGCGAGCTGGGACGCTTCGCCACTGCTTGATGATAGGCAATATGCTGTGACCCTCTTTCTCGATCTTTTGACTAATCCATTGCAGAATTCTACTTGGAGGAGGAGGAGGAGGAGGAGAAGGAGGAGGAGGAGGGGGAGGAGGAGGGGGGAGGAGGAGGAGGAGGAGGGGGAGGAGGAGGGGGGAGGAGGAAAAGGGGGAGGAGGAGGCGCGCCGGGACGCTTCGCCACTGCTTGCTCCCGGCCCCCGCCGAGGGGCGCGCGAGCGGCGCTCTGGGAAGCCCCCCCCCCCGGCCGCGGGCGCGGCCCGCGCGGGCGCGGGCGCAGCGCGCGGCCAGCATCGAGGCCCGGGGATCGACCGTCGAGGCGGAGGAGGGGTGGAGGAGGGGGGTCGATGATCGGGGATGAAGGAGAGGAGCAGGGGTAGGAAGAGGAGGAGGAGGAGGAGGAGGAGGAGGAGGAGGAGGAGGAGGAGGAGTAGGAAGAGGAGGAGGAGGAGGAGGAGGAAAAGGAGGAGGAGGAACTTCCTGGCCCTCCCGGCGCCGAGGCCCCACGACGTCCGCCGGACACCGATCTGCGACGCTAAGTCGGCGCTACCTCATCGGTTACCAGGCGCCAATCGACGCTGGTGCATTCTAAGAGCGGAGTCGCGAAGATCTACAAGGCTCCCATGATTCGCTACCGAATCACAGCGTAGTGCGGAAGAGGGACGAGATCACCCTGCAGCGCGTGGACGGAAAGTGAAAAGACCAACACAAAACACCACTGCGGCAGCAGCGTGCTTGCGCGCAGTGCGCGGGCTGGGCGCAGCGGCAGGCTCACTCCGATCAGCGCGGCGGCGGCGATAAGGATCGTTTCGGCAAGCGCCTGTCGCCTCTGGAAGACGAGCTAACCCTCCTGCTTCCGAGACTCCTGCGCGCGGATTCGCATCATCCTGCTCTTCTCCGCCACACCTTCCACATACTGCTGGAAATCTTTACGTGTTCATCCATCCACGGTTTCCTCCGCGCGTGCCGACCTGCTGCAAATGACCAGATCGAAACTTGAAATTTGTCTGAACCTCGATGCCACCGAACTGGGTCTGCAGTCGGAAAGTTCAACGTTAGGAATCATGAATGGTGAGACCAGGATGAGGGGATGAGGAAGCGGAAGCATGAACATAAATAATACGCCAAAACAGTGGAGGGCGGGCCGCATGCGATATCGCATCGACCACCTGCGGAACTCCCTGCACGGGGACGGGAGTAAAACCACCAAAAATGATGATGGCCACTCCGCCGCGATTGTCCTTTGGTTATCGGCAGGGATGGTGGAACGACAAGTTCTTTGATGTGCGCGGGCGCACCTGGCACAATTTGCGCGTGCCCCGAACGGGGCGCAACTGACGCCGCTGAACATGCGGCACACGTGGCGCACGTGCTATGATGTTCCAACCTATGTATTGTAGCCTTGACCACCAGGACAAAAACTCGAGCACCAAGATAATACCGAAACTGGATGGTTTTCACGCTTCGGGCCCTGGGAGGGAATACTCGTTCGACATTGTTTCGATACTGTTCGGGGTGTTCGATTTTTTTGCTGGGATGTGGTCCCTAACTGCGATAGGAGCAGCATAAAGTACGTGGCACATCTGGCGCACCAGGCGTGTTTGGCACGCCTGGGCCCCAGGAGCGCCTGGCGCGCCCACTGTGCGAGGCGCGCCCGGCACGCGTGACACGCATGGTACGCGCAACGCGCCTGGCACGCGTAGCGCCCTGGCGTCGCACACCTGGGGTCTGTAATGGTCCCCGGCAGCTGCATCCAAAGACTAACGCTAAATCTGCTGATATTCGGGTGCTACTCATGTGTTGGGAAGGCAGGGTTGCGCGTCCGGGAGATGCGTATCGGCCCCTCCCATAACTCCCTCCCCTGGACCTGGACAGGGGGGGTCGGAACCGATTGGAGCGTCCAAACTGGGCAAAAGTTGTTCCAACTGGACCTCTCCGGGGGTGCGTTCTCACCATGATTTCCAGGATAATCCAGCCGTGGCGAGCAGCGGTATCGGTAGCTGTTATTCCTCTGATGAAGGACGTTGGCAAGCAACTTTGGCACATGGGTCCCCGTTTCTTCTGGCAGCGCTGGCGACTCTCTCCCTTTGCTGCGGGGGGGGATGCGCCAGGGTTGGGGGCGCGCAAACATGGATTAACGATCCATAGATTTGGCGCGCTGTCGCCACATCCACGGATCGGGGGAGGTCCCCCCCAAAAATGCGGCCGATGCTGCCTCGCTCGGCGGCGGAAATCCGCGATTTCCCATGGAAGCGGGACCCGTCGCTAATCCACGACCCCTTGATCCATGCTTGCGATCGCCTGATCAAGGTGGGGTTGTGGCTGCCTCCATGTGTGAAGTAGTTTGTTGTTGTTAGCGCTGCCGTCCTGGTCGCCCAACATGCGTGCGGGACCTGCGCGATGGGCCCTGGTGGGCGGCTGGTCCCTTCTCTACGAAGTCGCTCGGGAGGCAGCAGCGTTTCCAAAGCCAGTTCCCGCTACCATCGGCTGGCGCGGTGGATCCGTCGATAACAACCCTTACGACCCCCAGTCGCCAGACGCTGGGATCTCAGGGTTGCTCTTCCCGACGATTGGGCAACTCAGGTCAGCACTTACGCCAAGAGCATCGCCCCCTCCTCTGTCGCGCCAGGAACGCGGATCGTGCTCGCGTCCCCTCAGTGAACATAAGCCCTCCTGGTGACGTAGCGTGCCCCTCGCGTGCAAAACGGGTGGAGAAACTCCCCTATCGGGGGTGGCCAGAAACCCCTTTGGCAAGACACCCTTCAATGAAAACGGCCCGAGGTCAGATCCCGTGGGCGCAAGCCCGCTAACGCTGCGGCCGATACGCCACTCCCCTCGAGAGCCGAAAAGGGGCAGGTTCCCGATTGGCTTTTCAGCGTGGGGGCCCTGTCGACCTCCGATCCCCCATCCCTCCAGGTGGGCGACGATCACAAACGGGTCTTGCGCGAGATGACGTAACGACCCTAGGCGACGGGCTGGACTCGAGGGCCCTCGCGCGCGACCTTACGCGGGCAACTTACGCATCAATGTCAGCGCAGACGACCTCATTTCCAACCATCCTGTGGCGCTGGGTCCTGGAAAGGTCCCCGAGCATGTCGGGCTCCGGCGGGAAGCCGTGGCAACGTAGGGAGCGCGGGCGAAGCTGGTGTTCACAGTTGCGGCATTCACAGTTGCATATGGTTGGGTCCTTCGCCCGGCTAATTTTCTGTTGCGTCACTGAAGTGGACGTCGTGCTCTGGGCCTCGCGCGTTGACTGCAGGGGCGGGCTCCACGGGGCGCCCGTGCGTGCGCGGGCGGGGTCGGACCACCGTGCTCCTGGCAAGGCTGGCTGCCCGCGGCCCAGGCCTTGCGCGGTGCCCCTCTGTGGGCTTGCTTGTTCCGCCCTGCGCTGGTCTGGCTTCTAGTTGGGTCGGGCATGTCCTCCGACAGGCAGGTGTTGGAATTATAGATTGCAACAAATACTCAAGCCATATATAGAAGTTTATTCAGTTAATCGTAATCAAAAATCGTATCCAGACTGAGTTCACCTATTTGGGATCAATTCCTCCTGTAGAGGGACACGCCCGACTTAGCGCTGGTGTGGCCTCTGGCCAGGCTGTGTATGTGAGGCTGGCGCTTCAAGGCGCGCACGCGGGTTCCTCGCGCGTGTGTGCATGCTGCTCGTGCATGAAGCATTCGGAGGCAACTCCCGGGAGGTCCTCGCAAGAAAGCCTGATGAAAGCGGCCAGTAAGCTTCAACATCCCAAATTAAGCCCGGGGTAAGCCGGACAGAGCTAGACTGAACGGAACCGTGCCCGATTATGACAAAGTTTGACCACGGGTATGCCCGCGCCGAGGCTAGATTCAGCCTCCCAGGAGTTGCGCATACATGACACCTGATATGGTGCGGGTCGGCAGGAGCATAGGTCAAGCGAGCGTGCACAGATCGCTCAGAGAACTCAGCAACATGCCCGATAAGTAAAACAATACATGAACACGTGAGTCAAGCAACGTGCCCAGACCATCGATCCAAATGTGCCACATGCTCGAAACGTGAAACCGTCTCCAGAGAAGTGAATGCCTTGGACTGATCAACGCCACGCGCTGTTCTGCAGAATCCCAGAATCAACACCTGGCGTTTTCTCTCCGCCCCATCATCGTGCCATCCCCCCAGAATGAAGAAGCACGCTGACCTCTCGGAGCCACGGTCACGCGAAGATCTTGAGGTGTCAAATGGTTTGCATTCGCATTGTATGTAGACGTTTCGAAGAAGAACAATAGCCATAAACATAAACTTTCGACGGTCCGCGCGGATTACTTGGATCTGCGCCGGAACCCCCTCCGTGGCGCGCGGAGCGCGACAGGGGCGGCGCTGGAGGCGTCGCCGGGGGGGCCAAGCGCAGATCCAAGCAATCCGCGAGGAGCGCCCCCAAAAATATGTTTATGGCGGTGTTTCTTCTTCGATTCCCCCTGGCCCGCCAGCATAACAGTACAGCTGCGTGCCGTTCGTGGCGCGAGACTTGTGGACCTTGTCCAGAAAGAAACGTGCGAGCCGAGCTCGCGAGTAGGAGGGCTCCAGGGCGTCGACAAAGTCCGCAGTCACCACCGGCGTGGCAGGAGAAGGCCGCAGGAAGCCAAGAGGGGGGCGCCCAAGAGGGGGGCGTCCAAGAGAGGGGGGGTGCAAATCATGGCAGGCGGCATGTGCGCCGCCCAGGGGAGGGGGGCCAGGGACGTACTGCAATAAGAGGAGGCGCCATGAAATCTGGGGAGGTATCATGGCCCCCGCCATGAGATCCATCCCCCCCCAGTCATCACCCCCCTCTTGGCCGCTCCCGAACCTCCCCCCGTCGAATCGCGGTCAACAACGATCACACCGACAGGCGCACCGAGCGAAGGGCTGGTATTGAGCAGGGACCTGCCGTCCAGGCATTCCTATAGGCCTACCACGACATGTTCTTAGACCCCCAGCACGTTCCAGCAACAAGAACAATGCCACTAGACCATATAAGCCCAATGCGTTAGAACAAGACAGACCCAGCCAGAACTGTGCTAAGGACATGTCGCGCAAGCCGCAGAAGGTTCGCGCGAGCAGACTATTGCACCCTGACTATTGCGCTAGGCACGGCACGATGTATGTGATCGTCTGCAGAAATCGCGCGAACTATTGCGCGCACGTTTCGCGGCCCCATTTCCAAGGACCCCGTTAGCCCGATTATGAAAGATTCTCAGAGCATTCTCTGGCGGGCCCGTAGGCGAGCCAGGACGCCTCGCCACCGCTGGATGGCAGCGACGGGTGGTCCGACCCGTGGCCGGATCCCGGCCCAGAGCCCGAGCCTCGACCCCTGGCCCTTGGTGGGCCTGCTTTCCACCACCACCACCAGAAGTTGGAGGGGGAGGGGGTCCTCCTCCCTTCTCCTCCTCGTCCACCTCCTCCTCCTCCTCCTTCTTCCTCCTCCTCCTCCTCGTCGTCCTCCTCCTTCCCCCCTCCAAATTGTGGTGGTGGTGGTGGGAAACAGGCCCATCAGCCGTGGGATGTCAAAACGATCACGTCTGGGACCAGCCGCGGAGCGACACGCCCAGAAGTTTGACGTCTTGATGGTGCTTCTGCTGCTGCTGCACTTCTTGTGGCTGGATCTCTCAAGCTCTCCGCCGCCTCTGGCGGTGTGCGTTGCGAGCAGGAACGCAGCAAAGCCGCAGGAAAGCGTGGCATTGACACAGTGTAGCTCCACACACGTGACACATGTTAGCGAGCAAGACCACAGCAAAGCCCAAGGAGCGCGGGGCATTGACAGTGTAGCTCAACATTGACACGGCTAACCTGTATCACTGCTGCTACCATTAGGTCGGGCATGTCCCCCTGCAGGCGGATTTTGAACGAAAATCAACGATACGCAACAACTAATCAAAATATCGTCGTCCCCAAACTATTATTGGCTATCTCTGAAGATTCCTCCTGTAGAGGGACACGCCCGATTGAATGCTACCACCACTGCTGCTGCGAATTCTAATGCGATCCATGGTGCTGTCACTCTACATGCTGGCATCATTCTCCGCGAGTGGTGCGTCTACTGCCGCCAGTGCCGAACACTACTGCTGCTGCTGGTTGGCGGCACTGCTGGGGCTAATGCTGCTGCAACTCCTGATGCTGCTAATGCTCCTGCCACTGTATCCTGCCTGGTGAGAGGAAGAACAAACGGGATAAACGTACACTTGGAGTCCCGCGCGGACATATTGGATCGGCGCTGGACCGCCCTCCCTGGCGCGCGGAGCGCGCAAGGGGCGGCGCCAGAGGCGCCGCCAGGAGGCCCAACGCCGATCCAAGAGATCTGCGCGGAGTTCCGACAATCTATTTTGATGCCGTTTTTTTTCTACTTCGATTGCCTGCTGCCGCTGCTCCTGCTGCTACTGTTGCTGCTACCCGAACTGCTGCTACTGATACGGCTGGTCTGCCTCTGCCAGGGCTCATACTGTAGCAGGGCGCCCACGGCTGCGGACTGCCGAGGGCAGCGTCGGCTTCTCGGATACACCATGAGGTGGTAGCGGGTCCAGTCCAAGCTCTTCAGCACACGGCGCCGGCGCTCCTGCCATCCCCAATTCCCTCATCCTGCTGCTGCTGCTGCTGCTGCTGCTGCTGGTGCTCTTCGCTATCACAACGATATCGTTTTCGAGGGTTCCCGCCCTTTCATTCTCAGCCGTCATCATCTGCATCGTCAGATACGATCAGCATCACCACCACCATCACCATCAACATCATCATCAACAACATCATCATTATAATATTCGTCTTCTACGCTATCATCATACTCATCATCAACATCATTATATTCATCATCATCATCCGTGCCGTCATCATCAACATCATCGCCATCGCCATCGTCCCTACCATTAAACACAGTCATCATCATCAACATCCGCGTCGTCGTCGCTGTCGCCGTCACCATGGTAAGCATCGTAATCATCATGATCAAAATCATACATGGAAGCAACATCATCATAATCATCATCGCCATTATCATGATAGGCAGCATCATGATAATGATCATCATCACCACCACCATCATCATTACCATCATCGTCACAATCAGCATCCGCAGCATCGCCATCAGCATCACCATGACATCGCCATCATCAGTAGCATCGTCATCGCGTTCATCATTATCAGCATCATCATCACCATCACAAGCATCATCATCTTCATCATCAGCATCATCATCATCCTCATAATCATAAGAATCCGAATCGTAAGAAAAGTAATAATCATGATCATCCTCATCATCAGCATCATCATGATCAGCATCACCAGCATCATCATCATCATCATCACCATCACCATCTCCACCACCACCACTAACAACAACAATAACATCATCAGCATCATCGCCCATCGTCGTCATCGTCGTCATGATCATTGTGACCATCACCGTCGCCAACATCCAATTAGTCAATGTGGCTCCAAATTCATTGGGAGGGCGGCCACGACAGCAGCGCCCGCGCAAGCAGACCAGAGGACAGCGAGCTGGCGCTCCTCGTCCGCTTCAGTCGTGCGGGCCACCTTTCCCTCTGGGGTCCAGACGGCCTGGTGACCACACAGTCCAGGGAGTCAAGCCCTGGGATCTTGGCGTGGCATGTTCTTCACAACTCGCGTCTTCGCCGAGTTCTAGGCCCCGGGACCACCACAGATCGATCAGGCTCGAAAAAATGAAGCAGAAGCATTGGGTTTAGATTCGCAACGTCGGATCTCAGGGAATGGAGTACTCAGAGCAGTGGAAGCCCTGCGCTGCGCGTTCGCATGACGATGCACAGCATGCGGTTCATCCTCCTGCACGCTTCCAGACCAATAAAGCGAGGGGACTTTCGGGATGCGTTCGCCCACATGGGTTCCGCCCTAAGCCCTGCACACTGAGGTAACGTTCAGACCATGGGGTGAGCGGGCCGTCATGGGACAAGGTCGTTCTCCGAAGATGCCACTCGAGAGCGCGCCTCCAGAGTCCCGGTGACAGCCCGTGTGGTGACGTCTCCTGGGTCTCGAGCTCACCAGACGGTCCGTCACCAATAGAGGGACAAACCAACTGCATGAACAGAAGTTCTCGAAGCTTCGCGAGGATTTCTTGGGTCGGCGCTGGACCCCTTCCCTGGCGCGCGGAACGCACCAGGGGCGACGCGACCGACTTGCTTCAAAATCGGTCGCGACCGATCGCGACCGAACAAATCTAGTACCCAATGGTCTTTAGGAAGCAACGCATAGACTCACGGAAGCTTGTCGCGATCCCCATGGTGCCCAACAGCGCGCCCAATCGCGAGCAACGCGGACACGATGTATCTTCCTCGCATGGCGCTACTGGGCGCTGTCGGTCGCTACTGGGCGCTATTTGAGCGCCAGTTGAACACAATTCGGTGTGCTTTGAACTATTGAACGCTATTGGGCGCCAACCGCCGATGTACATTCAATCCAACCCGCTGCTTGAGCGGGAGCCCCCAGCCCGCCGCGCCCGAGCCACCGCCCCTCCGCGCGCCACTGCCGCAGCAGCCCCGTCGCCGTCCAGGCGCCCGCCGTCGCGGCCTCGGCGCGCTCGCGCGCGCGCGAGGCCTCGTCGTCGCCGTCGTCGCCGTCGTCGTCGCCGTCGGCTTCGCCGTCGTCGTCGTCGTCGTCGTCGTCTTCGTCGCCGTCGCCGTCGCCGTCGCCGTCGCCGCCGTCGCCGTCGCCGTCAACGCCGTCGCCGTCGCCGTCGTCACGTCGTCGTCGTCGTCGTCGCCGTCGTCGTCGCAGGCGTCTTGTCGCGTTTTGTCGGCGCGCGCGGGCCTCGCGCCCCACTGACAGGCAGGAAGGGGTCCTCCTCCTCCTCCTCCTGCTCCTCCTCCTGCGCCTTCCCTTTTCCTGTTGGCCGGACTCTGAGCGTGATGCTCGCAGCGTTCCCTCCTCCTTCCTCCTCCTCCTGCTCCTCCTCCTCCTGCTCCTCCTCTTCCTCCTCCTGATCCTCCTCCTTCTACCCCTCCTCCTCCTCCTCCTCCTCCTCTTTCTCCTCCTCCTCCTCCTTTTACCCCTCCTCCTGCTCCTCGGAGCTCTTCCTACTCCTCCCCCCCCCCTCCTCCTACAGCTCCGCCTCGTCACTGGTGGCGCTACCTTCTCCTCATTCGACATACTCCCAGTGCAACGTAGTGCAAAACAATGTAATTCTGTGCAAGTCACCGAAAGTAATGATTTGCATTGAAATGGCTTTGCGATGCAATGCCAAGCATTCCCATGGAAGGCGGAGGCAACGCTAATGCAAGAAACTTTAAATCAACGCACAGAGCTCCAACGATAGTGGAACCACGCGAACGCATGCCAACGCACACTTAGTGGCTTCGGGTAGGGGGAGGGGGGGGGACATTTCTCAGAAGAGGGCTGCTTCTTAGAAGGCGCCGGCCTTACATCTACAGACCAAGGCCCGCGCGTTCTGAGAAGCAACATGGGTGCTTCCAAGAAACCTTCCACACTTCCCGTATAATTACCCCTGTGGGCGTGGCCGAACCGTCACGATCTCTCAGATTGCCAGGTCTCAGCAAACATTGCGAGAATATTTCTTGCGTCTTGGAAAATGAAAACCTCGCCTGCCCGAGCGCGGGCGCTATGAAGACGCGGACGCGCACGGGCGCGCCGCCCAGGTAACACGCGCCACCACCACGGGGGCCTATCTAACGAACGGCCCCGCTCGCGCGAACACGCGCCAACGGCGATGGAAACGATCGAAACGCGGCGAAAGGAACAGTTGCGCCTTGCGCTGGCCGAAGCACCCGTCGCCTTCCGGCAGTCCGGCTCGCCTGCATGCGGCGCCGCCGCGCCTGCTTCAAAATCGCGACAAGCGCGGGATATCCCAAGCCTCCAGACGCCCGCCTGGCACTATGAGGCGTTCGCCCCAAAAGCGCCAAAAAGCAGCACGCGGTGGCCTGCGGCCACTTGCGGACGGCGCCCCCGCACCTGCAGGACAGTTTCGACCACGGGCGGGGCTCGCGCGACCCCAGACGTCCGCGCGGCATTCCGGTGCACGCGCCGCTAGGCGGGCGGGCGCGCCGAAAGGCATGGCGCGGCGGCATTATTGTTCACATGCGGCGGCCGCCAGATTGCGACGAGGCGCTCGCAACGAGGCACTTTTAGAACCCCCGCGCCTGCAAGGTTGGAGCCACGGCGCGGCACATTCGAACAAAAGTTCTGGCCTTCTCCAGTTCGGGCGCGCGGCCCCGAGGGCGCGGCGCTTCGGTTTGCCCACTGCTTCGGCGCCAATGGGGCGCAACTGGGCAGTGCCCCGGGGGGGCGAAACTGTCCAGAAACGCCGCTGCGACAGATCCGGCCTGCGGGTTATGCCTGGCCCGCGCCATGCTTTCGAGAAGTATGTGGTCGTGGGCCGATTTCGTGATTGGCTCGTGCTGCAGCAAACAAAAAAAAAAGGCTGGTCCGAACCTCCTCCGCCTCCTCCGCGCTCTCCTCCCTCCTGCCCTCCCCCCCCCATCCCCCGCCCTCCCTCCCCCTTCTTCCTCCCCCGTTTGGTCCCCCCTCCCTCCCGGCCCCCGCCCCCTTTTCTCCCTTGCCCCGTCCTTTCCCTCCCTTCCGCCCCTCCTCCGCCCTTCTCCCTCTCGCGCAGGCCGCGCCCCTGACCCCGCTGCTGCCGCCGTCTCTGCCCCGGCTCCGACTCGCGCCCCGCGCTCGGGAAGCGGTCGCCGGCGCCGACGGGCACCGCCCGCAGGCGCTGGCGGGCGAACGCAAGTGCCCCGCCAGCGTTGACAACCACTCCCAAGCGACCACGGGCGCCGACCGGCGCTGGCAGGCGTTCCTCCTCCACCTTCCCCCCCCTGCCCCCACCCCTCCCCGCCCCTCTCTTCCCCCTCGCAACCCTGCCCCGGCGCCTGCGCCAGTTCCTCCCGCCCCTGCTGCTGCTAGCGTCGGCAGCCCCTGGCGAGAGAGCAGAGACCGTTTCTCCTGCGAGAGCGCGACGCCCAGTAGCTTCGCCAGCGTTTCCCCCATCCGCTGGCCCCGGCAGTGGCCCCACAGAGGGCAGAGTGTTTGCGCGGGCCCGCTTCGAGGCCGTTCGCGCCGCCTGCGGCCCCGTCAGAGACAGGCGGCACGGCTCTCGATCGCGGAGGCACATGTGACACGTAGTCTCGTACACACACACACACACGCACACACACACACACACACGACAACAGTAAACATGTTCAGAGCATCGTGCCATATACCGTATTACGATCACACGTACGCACTTCAATGCTGCGGAATCCTCGGACGGGTGCCTCCGGCGAACGCCTACCCCTAACGACCGCTGGCCTTCCTCTTCACAGAGAACATGTCCAGGGCACTCTGGACCTCACTGGCCCGGCCCCTCTTCGCCGGCGCCTTCGCCCCGCTCGCCGGCTCGCCCGCGCCGTGCTTCTTGGAGCTCGGCGTGGCGGCGCAGGCGGCCGAGCCGGCGGAGGAGGCGCTGGCGTTCTTCTCAGCCGCGGCCTTGGTCTTCCTGTACTTCTCGGCGGAGCCTGACGGCAGCAGCCACTCGAAACGGCCCACCAGGTCCAGGTCCTCCCACTTGCACTCGCTACCCTTCTCGTGCGCCAAGTCGACGCAACGCTGGGCCGCCTGCTCGCCAACGAACGCGGCGCCGTCGGGGCCCGGCAAGCGGCAGAAGAGGGGGATTCTGAGCTTCACCTTGTTCAGGAAGTCCGTCATGTGCTCGTCCCACTTCGGCGCGCGGCCCTCTGCGGCCTGGTGCACGGCGGCGACGGCCGCGCGCGCCTGCCCCTGGCCAGTCTCGCTGCAGAACTGGTACACGTCGCTGGACTGCAGCAGCTCCAACTTCTGCGCGACGTCCTCGATCTCCACGTGCTTCTCCTGCGTCGGCAGAAACGACATCACGTCCCCCTTCAGCTTCTCCAAGCCCTTGGCGCCAACCATGGCCTCGAAGAACGCAACCTCGATGCGCCAGGTCGGGTCGCTGCCCAGAGCCTTCTTCAGGTACTTTTGCAGGTGCTGGACGATCGCCGGGCCCGACCGGGTGGTCCTCCGAGAAGCTGGTCTCCATGCTCTCCCGCACGACTTTGTTATCCTTGTACAGCTTGCTATCGAGGCGGTCGGCGTAGTCAGCGAGCGGGGCGGCCCCGCTCAAGCCCATCTCGCCGAATAGGGCAGGGGCGATCTTCGCGCGGACCGCGTTGCTCTTCCAGCGTGCCGCGAAGACGTGGTCGATGTGGTCGTTCAGAGTTTTCACGGGGATCGACAACTTCTGGAAAAGGTACGTGATCTGAACAACCCTCTTGTCCTCCAGCTTCTTCAGCACGTCTTTGCCGGTGAGCAAGGTGTACGCAGCCTGCTTGGCCTTGAGCAGCGACGCCGGGGTCACCTTGTCCTTGCTGTTGAAAAGCGCGTCCGCCGACTCCTCCAATGTCCTCTCCACGACCTCGTTCTGCACCGAACGCAGGCCAGAGCCGAACAGGCTCATGCCGATCTTCCGCTCCACGGCCTGGCAGGCGGTTCCGATGACGTAACTCACTGCTCCCATTTCCCTCTGCCCCCGCCCTGGCCTACCCAGCCCTTGCCCTCCCCTTTTTTTGTACACATGCTGGCGTCTGGCGGGGTTCGGCGTTAAAACTGTTAAACGCTATTGGGGGCCATCCGCAGGGCTCACGACGGCTCACGCGCCGCCGACGAGGCAAGCACCCCGCAGAGTTGCCCCGCGACCGTGGCCGAAATTCTGGCCACGGAAACAGAGACGCTGAGCAGGCAAGCGCGACCTACGCTGGGGGCGGGCCTCACATCGAGGATAGGCTGGTACACCCAGAAACGAGAAGGGGAGCCCCGCAAATGCGACAACACGCAACCAAAATGTCACGAAATGCGGCCTGCAAATGCGGTCGGGGAACAAGGACGAGGAGGAGGACGAGGAGGAGGAGGACCAGAGAGCGGCGAAAAGGCAGGCACGACCAGCAGTGGCACATTTGTGATCCCGCATGGCCGACCATCGACGATTGGGACAAGGCCGCCAGGGGCGAGTGACCACTTAATACCTGAGGCAACACCGCCAGGCGACGCCGCGGGGGCGTGTTTTTGCAGACCCGCGGGTTTCACCAAAACCCGCTGGTCTGCAAAAATACGCCTCTTTTTTGCAGACCCACGGAGAAGAAGGCGCCCTCGCCTGGCATCGCAAGCGCACTACGTCAACGCATGAACACTCAAACCGGCAGCCCCTGGCCACCTAGCGGCTGCCTGAAAGGGGGGGGGCCCGGCCTCCGGCCACCTGGCTGCGGCTCTAGACAGCTCTACGTTTGAAAGCCCACGCGCAAAGTAGCGGCACGAGAGGAAGACAGAAGAGGGGAGGCAGGCGGACGTGACCTGCTTGCGCGAGTACCAACCACACCTGCGAACGCCGAGCGCGACCGGCTCGGGAGCGCCGCGCAGTTGCCGGGCAGGGGAAAAAACCTCATGTCCCTGGGAATGCCTCCTGCCGCCTGCTCTCCTCCACCCCCCCTCGACCCTCCTCCGCCCTCCCCCCATCCCCTCCTTGACCCTCTCCCCCATCCTCGTTTCCTCCGCCTCCTCCCTCCTCCTCCTCCTCCTCCTCCTCCTCCTCCTCCTCCTCCTCCTCCTCCTCCTCCCTCCTCCACCCTCCTCCCTCCTCCTCCTCTTCCTCCCCGTTTCGCTGGGGCCAGGCCCGCAGAAGGCACGGACCTCGGGATCCGGACCGCCCCGGGACGCCCAGCAGTGAATGGTTTTTGTACGAGTACGTTCCCAGACAGGCACGCCTGGGCCAAGTCGCCGTGGACCTCCGTCCACGTCGACGCCTGGAGGAGGCGCTCCACGGACTCCCGCGGCAATACGAGGTAGGCGATGTCCGAGTGCGACTCCAAGAACTTGCTGGGCTTCGCGTGCTCGCCGAGGGCGCTGGCGTAGAGGGCCTCCAAGACCTGGTCGAAGAGGTCCAACATGAGGGCGGTCTGCTCCGGGAAATGCGCCGGGACGTCCAAGCGCTTGAACAATTCCATCAGCTCTCTCCCATAGCGTAGCTGGTCGGGGCTCGCAGCCGGCCTGATCTCCAGTCCGCACTGGCAGATGCCCACGACCTCCTGGACGTTCACCGCGTTCAGATGCTGGAGGACGGCGTTGAACACGGCCTTGTTCCCGGTCTTCTTGAACTTGATCGCCGCCTGCATCAGCCGAGGGTCCACGTTCACAGACTCGCCAACCTCCACGCTCGCGAGCTTCTTCTGCGAGCTGCTGCTGGACCGGAAGGTCGCCCTGAGCGACTTGTAGAAGGGCGCCCCGAGTGAGAAGGCCTTCGGGTTCTCCTGGTGCTTCGCGACTCGCTCCTCCAGCCGCTCCCTGAGCGTCCACCCCTCGCTGTCGACATTGCCGTACAGCTCCTGGTCACTCATGTCTTTGAAGTTGTCGTACAACTTCCTTTTGATCGATGCGTCCAGCGGCTTCTCCAGCACAGGGGCGCTGGCACGACGTTTCTTGATGTTCGCCACGAACGCGGCATCCACGAGGCCCCCCTTGCTGACGCTGTCCGGCGCCTGCTCGGCCGCGAACATGCTGGCCTTCGGGGCCATGCTGCCAGACAGAAACCCGGCTCCCGCGACGCCCCGACACGGACGCAGACACCCCAAACGGCCGAGAGCCAAAATGGCTCCGGAACGGAATCCTCGAACCCCCGCTGAAGCTGGCACGGGGCCGTCCTTGGGCCGCCTGCAAGCCTTCGGAAGCCGTTCAGAAAGCATCTTCGGTGCTCCCGGGATGTGCTACGCCACTATGGTAAACTGTCGTGCCAATTGCGGGCTGGGGGGGGCCTGATGCGTTTCGTCTGCGGACTTTCGGCCCGAGGCTCTGAGGGGAACCTTGTGCTACGCCCCTGGAGCCCCTGTCCGGCAAGGTGCACCCAGGGCCCTGGTCCCGGGCGCCGCCCGAGACCTACATGTGCATCCGTCGTGGAGCGCCCGGGCGCCTGAAAGGCGGGAGCGCCGAAAACCTTAGAAACACATTGGGCAAATCCATGAATTCTGTCTCTTGGGATCCTCTGTGGGCCCTCCTGGGAGCCTCTTGGGGGTCTGCGGACCCGAATGCCGCAGAATAGAGGACAAAAAAACACCAATGGCCCCGGGCTCGCGGGAGGGGCAAGACAGGGCAACATAGCAAGACCCCCCCGGCCCATGCCGAGTCCAAGCTAGGACCAGGACGGCTACGATCCGCCTCAGCCTTTTGTTTGGCCTCGGCTGCAGCTGTCCGGCGGAGCGGCTGCGATCCTACCCAGGCACGAGACGGCCCCAAGGCGGGCACAGGTACTGCAAGAATGGCCCAAGATGGCCCCAAGACGGCCCCAACATGGCTCCAAGAGGATACTGGGAGGTCTCAGTTCAAACTCCGTCACACGGAGTTTGTGGAGGGTTTCACTGCACCGTTCTTGGAGGCCTCGTGGGGCCTCATAGGGGGGGCTCCCGCAGGGCCCAAAAAGAAGATGCGGAGAAAGAGAGAGAGAGAGAGAGAGAGAGAGAGAGAGAGAAAGAGAGAGACTGACAGACAGGCAGAGAGGAAAGGGAGAGTGAGGAAAGGCGGGTATTCCTAGCTCATGCAGCCCTTTTCCGTGCGTGCGGGGCTTTATCCCACAACTGGAAGGCCCCGCATTTTGGGTGCACCGGCCAATCCTGCACAGACGGAGCCAACACGCACACTTGGACAACCCCCACGGCCGAGACCTCACAACATCGACAAAAGTGCATCGAAGTCGGAACTCCCAGGGATTCTCCGGGCCCGTTGTGGGCCCCTCTGGGGGCCGCCTCTGGAGGGGAAGGACACGAGCCCAGGGCGAGCTCCACGCGAACCCCAAGGGAACCCCACGGAAGCCCCACGCGAGATCCACGCGAGCCCACGCGCGAGCGCCACCGGAGCCCCACCCCATTGGGAACCGCGCGCTTGCCGCTGGGTACCGTTGGGCACTGGCGCGCGGCGACGGACTGCCGACAGGCATTGGAATGAGGCTGACCTGGCGGTGGCAGCGGCGGCCGCTATGCCGCCCAGGGAACAAGCAGGAGCCCCGCCAACACGACCACAAAACTGTCCCCCGCATTGAGCGCGGCCCCAGGAAGCCGTTTTCGGAACCAGGGACCGCCAAAAAAACCAAGCGGCAAAAGAGTCAAAACCCCCTGCTGCCTCCCATCCAGGCCGTGAGACAGATTGCTCTCCGCGCAGGCGGTCGCCTCAGCGCACCCCTGACGCCTGTGAGGCACGGTCTCCGCCGAGAGCCGCCGCCCACGTCTGTCGCGCCCAGCGAGGCTGGGTCTCTCTTCGGCGCCGGGCGCCGAGGGCGGAGCCAGGTGGAACCGGCGCCCGACTCTCCGTGTGAATTTCGATGTGGATTTCGATGTGGATTTCATGTGGATTTGGGGAGGCCGTGAAGTGTGTGAGGGGTGCCAGAAAATCGGGCCCAGATTTCCACTTCGAATCCACCTCGAAATCCACTTTCGAAATCGAGCCCGAAATCACCGTCGAAATCCACGTAGGAATCCACTTTCGATATCCACGTCGAAATCCACCTCGAAATCCACTTCGAAATCCACCTCGAAATTCACGTATCCTCAAGGCACCCAGGATGGCAATATTCTGTGAGCGGACAACAGAGGGAATAATGGCATGCATGGATTTTTGTGTACAGTTGCCTGGCAGGCGCGCCGGGCATCACGGGCGGGCAAGGCGAAAGTCTCGCAACGAAACTGCCCGCGACCTCGCCCGGCCCGGCGGCAGGCGCTCAATCAAGGCCACCAGTGCGGGAGGTGGCTCCCAAGCACGCAACTCTGCCGCCGAGAAGATGTAGTCGTGCAGTGGCTGTGCTTTCCAGATATTGTAGTAAAACTGAGATTTGCGCACCCATGCCTGAGCCAAGGTGAGGGCGCCTTCTTCTCCGTATAGTGTCACATTAAACCGCTGGGCCGCCTGGAAGCCGTAAGATACAGCAAACTTGCTCGCCTGGCTCTGACGCCTGATCACTGTCCCTTGATACGCATCGTGGCTGACGCCACGATGCACCATCGTCCAGAGGCCTCCCAAAACATTCACGTGGAAGTCCTCGTCCACCTCCACAGTGTCCACGATGAGCTGTCTCGCTTCGCTGAGAGCAGCGAAGAGTTCATCCAAATCCTCGTCGCTGAGGGCCCCCACGCCGAAGTCGTCGTGGTCGTCTGCGCCTGCAGGCCGTGCAGACGCCGAGCTGGGCCCCGAGCGAGCCTGGGGGGTGGTCCGCCGCCGACCTGTGCCAGCGGACGTGTGGTTGGGGTGCGTCTCCACTTCGCAGCAAGGAGCAGACCCCGAAAGGGCGCACCGAGGCACTGAACCGCGGAGCTGGTTGCTCGCAGTATCCCTGACGCAGCCACAACTGGCCACCTGACCTCCAAGGGCTTCATCCCCCCGACATCGGATGGCCAAAACGATGTGCCTGGAAGCCCCTCCGGGCACGAGAATATTCGGTGCGCCCCGAGGCGCCGGCACGCCGCCCACTGCACTGCATAGCATAGCATAGCATAGCATAGCATAGCATGAGCATGAGCATAGCACAGCATAGCATACCATAGCGCAACTTAGCATAGCACAGCGTAGCTTAGCATAGCACAGCGCAGCATGACACAGCATAGCTTAGCAAATCATAGCATATCATAGCAGAACATAGCGCAGTACAGCATAACATAGCACAGCATAGCGCAGCATATCATAGCATACCGAAGGCCCTGCACGCCTTCCCCCGTTCCCCCCCTCCCCCCCTCCTCCTCCTCCTCCTCGTCCTCCTCCTCCTCCTCCACCTCCTCCTCCTCGTCGCCATTGCCCTGCCCCCCCGCCCCCCCCCTTCCCATGGCCCCACCTCTCTTCAAAATAACAAGAAGAAGCCAGCAGAGAGGCGCGCGTGGAACGCAGAGTGCCGCAGGTGGGCCCCTCGTGGCCCATGGCAGACCAAGGCAAGCCTAGGTAGGGCACTCGGCACTACGGCGTGGGACCCTCGGGCGCCCCCAGGGAACGGAGCCTCGGCGACAGGCCAGCTTGCGCGGGCAATTCTCCCAGAACGCCCCCTGCCGCCCCTTCCCCCGGGAGACGCCCCCAACCCCAGACTGCGTGGCGCATTCCGGCGGCAAGCCCGAACCTGCTCCAAGAAGCGTTTCAAGTACGGCTTGACCTTGCTCAGGTCCTCGTGCCACGCCTCGCTCGCCTCCTTTTTCGGGGCCGCGGGGCGGGGGGGGAACTGTCCGAGCATGGCGTCGAGAGGTTGCCAGCCCGATCTGGCGCCGACCCTGGCGCCCCCCAGGTAGCGGGCGCCCGTGAGCACGGCGACGTCGGAGGCAGGCACGTCGGGGAGGTCGTCCGCGCTTACGAACTGGGCGAAGTCGGTGGTGAACTCGATCGGCCACTGCCCAGAAGCAGCATCCAGCGCCTCCATATTGAAGACGCCGACCAAGGCCGGCCGCACAGCGTGGTTGAGACGAGCGAACACGACCGTGGCCGGACTCTGCATGGCGAACAGGAACAACAAGTACAGCTCGTCGGTGCCGACAGTGACCTTGAATACTGTCTTCCGGAAGGACGCGCGCTCCTGGGCGACCCGAGAAACCCAGGATGGGGGCGCAGGGCGGCTGCTCTCTGGCAGCGGCGCCACGGGCATCTCCCCCAAGGCCTGGAAGAAGGCAGCGCCGGGCATGCTAGCCTCTTGCACCGCGGCCCTCCGAGCGAGCACGTCGACGTCGCGAAGCTGCCGCTGGTCCCCGAACGCGCCCTCAAGTCTGGCGGCCTGCTCTGTGGACAACTTCGCAGAGACCAGGGTCAAGGGCGGCCCTTCGGCTCTGAGCGCCTCCATGGCCTTCTCATGGCGCTCGATGAGCTCTGCAAGACGACGCTGGCTCTCCTCGATGCTGTTGGAAGTGGCGCGGATTGCCTCCGCCTGCGCCCGCACTACGACAGCGTCGTACTCGCGGCGGCGCTCGGCACTGATGTTCTGAAACATAGCGGCCCCTTTGGCCAGGAGATCCTGCTGCAGGTTGGGGCAATGGCGTTTGATCTTGCCCTGCGCGCGCCTCTGCGTGCATAGCTCGATCAAGTCCTTGATGCACAGCGATCGCGCGTTGAGCCTCCGAGGGCGCTTTGCTCGAAGCCGTTCTAACGTAGCCCTCTCCTTCTCGAGCGCTTTCTCGTCTGCGGTCGGGCTCGGCATCAACGCGTTCACGAGGGAGCAGAAAGCCCTGACGC
Organism: Prorocentrum cordatum; assembly: GCA_963575745.1. Classification (NCBI taxonomy): domain Eukaryota; class Dinophyceae; order Prorocentrales; family Prorocentraceae; genus Prorocentrum; species Prorocentrum cordatum. The sequence goes on along the minus strand of CAUYUJ010016157.1, from coordinate 9,805 downwards.
GCACGGTCTCCAGATCGTATTCGGGGTGGAACCGAGCATGCACCGCTGCGTGGGCGTGCATCTGCTCAACGATGCGAGTCGAAAAGCTAGTCTCCTTCAGCAACTCCAGAGCGGACCAGATGCGCGGCAAGGGTGCCAACCTCTTCCGGCCGAGCCTCCAGATTCTGGCCGCCACGTCCTCGTCGGGCTCATCGCCCTGCAGCAGCTCCCCCACATTGGCCCTGACGTCACCCATGGCCAAGCAGAGCGGATACTCGTTCAACTTTCGTAAAGATCTGAACCATATGAACGCTCGCAACACGTGAGCAGCCCCCAAGACGTCGCACCGCAGATCGAACCCGCTCATGCCAGGGCACGCCACAGCCAAGAGATCGTAAACCTCCGAGCTCATGAAACAAAGGTACTCAAACTCATCATCCATTGCCTCGGTCACAGCGTCGATCTGCTTCATCAACCTGTCGTCCCTCAGTAAGAGCTGGAATATCTCATCCGGCAGCCACGTTGTCAGGGACGCGACGAGGATGAATCGGCGGTGAACGTTCGGCAAAATGCGACGAACACCTCCGATGTAGTAAGTAGACGTGTGTGGCATGTCGATAATGCGCTGGCACACCAGGTCGAGACCGGAGAGGAAGCCGCAAGTGATCGGTCTGCAGGCGCGGCCTACTGTGAGCCACCTGCTTTCGCTGAACTGAACAAACTTCCAGAGGCCCAGCAAAGCTGCGCTCAACTCTTCGAGAAAACCCCCATGCTGGGAAGACGAATCTGAAACAACTAGCTTTTCGCCTGCGCGGAATATCCGGTGAGACACCAAGAACTCTAATATGCTGTCGTGAACTCCCAGACTCATCCACACCTGCCGCAACACGCCCTGGCACGGGAGATGGGCATCTGGTTTGAATTCAACGACTTCCCCCAAACATCGCGCAACCGAACCCAGTATGAGGTCGTACCCGTTCCGCAAAGATTCGATACCGATGTGAACATCACGCAGCAACTCTGGCTCAGCTGACCAATGGTATAGGGCCCATTTTTGTGCGTTTTGTACGTCATGCAAAACACAAGGCAACGTGATGGGCCATTCTGTGAGGTACAGCAGCTCTTGCTGGGAGGCGTCTTGGACGAGAAGATGCTGTCGGAGAAGGTATTGCCGAAACAGCCGGTCCAACGCGGTATACAAAGCACGGTCGAACACCCTCACTTCCAGCGCAATGCCCTTGTGGCCTTGGGAACGCAATGGTTTCCAGGCTTGCAGAGAACACGCAAATATCGCAACTGCCGACTTGCCACAAGTCAGCGGCATCGGATCGGTAATTTGCATTGCCGTCTCTAGTAGGCCGCCGTGCCGTCTCCAACAGAAGTTTCCCTGCACAAGGAGTTCAGATCCTTTGTGCCCGCTGCGGCGAAATTTCTCGCCCTGCAACGCCAGTCGAGCATACACTTTGGTGCGGATGGGCGTGCCGTCGTTGCAATAAATTTGCAGTATAGTCGCATCTACATCGCGAGTGACAAACGAATCGTACAGGGATGCAAAAAAAAGACTTCGCCACCTCCGTGAGGCGGCGGCATGATCGGAACACATGTGCCGCCAAGGTCTGGCTTAATGCCGCGTTACAGCTGAGCACGCCCTGCATGTCGGAAGCCACAGCGAAAATGTCGAGCCCAAACGGCTACGGGGCGAGCCGCGCAATGTGACACATGCAGACTCAACGTCCCCAATCAGCGGATTCTAGTGTAAGTACTGCGGGCGCCTGTGGGAGGGCCGGCGGCTGCGCCAACCGCTCGAGTTCGACATGCATTTCCGCAGAGCGGTAACGAGACCCCGATTTGTCATTCCAGTTCCCCCCCGCCCTCCGACGACAACTCGCCCCCTTCCTCCTCCACGTCCTCTTCGCTTTTGGCTTCGTTGTCCTCCCCCTATTCATCCTTGTATTCCCCGTCCCGCCTTCCCTTTTCCTCTTCCTCATCCCCCTCCCCCCAGTCTTCCCCATGCCTCCTCCTCCCCCTGTTCTTCCTGGCGTTCCTCCTCCTGCCCCTCCCCTTCGCCCCGCCCCCCTTTCCACCCCCGATCCACCACCTCCTCCCTCATCCCACCCTTGTCCGTGATCCTGCCCCTCCTCGTCCTCCTCGTCCTCATCTCCTATCTCCTCGCCCTTTGCCCGTCGTCCTCCGCCATCTGTTCACTATGCTGCTATTGTTATTGATCCTGCCACACCTCCTCCTCCTCCTCCTCCTCCTCCTTCTCCTCCTCCTCCTCCTCCTCCTCCTCCTCCTCCTCCTCCTCCTCCTTCTCCTTCTCCTCCTCCTCCTCTTGTTCCTCCTCCTCTTTTTCCTCCTCCTCTTTTTCCTCCTCCTCCTCCTCCTCGTCCTCCTCCTCCTCGTCCTCGTCCTGGCCCTCGTCCTCCCCCTCCTCCTCCTCCTCCCCTCCTCCTCCTCCTCCTCCTCCTCCTCCTCCTCCTCCCCCTCGTCCTCCTCCCCCCCCCCCCCTCCGCTGAGTGCGCCAAACGGACGGGGGCATTTTCTGCATAGCCTTCGCTTCGCAGGGCCATCTAAAAACGCGCGGCTCGGCCAGCCAACAAGCAACCGACCCTGGGGTTCAGCCCAAAACGTCGCCGATTCTGCCTCGGCTCCACCGATCCCGAACCCAAGTGGGGGAGAGGAGGTAGACGGGCGGGATATAAAAGACGGAGGACGGGAGAAACGATCCCTGACTCGATGGAGAAATACTCGGCGTTTGGGGGTCCTGGACCAAAAAATTGCCAGGGCCAATCGACAGACTGTCGAATTGGGCAAGGGACCAATTCAACTTCCAATAATCGTTTTGCCGGCTCGGTCGTTCGAAGTGCCAGCTGGTTTGCTGGCTTGCGCTCGCCGGCGTTCCTACAACGCCGCTGCCTCCTTGATTCACCCCCATAAGTCGGAGAAGCATCCTCGAAACCAACATGTAGATTTGGGCGGTCTGACGTCGGCCAAGGCCGACGGCAAGATAACGTAGAATATGACAATCGCCCCCCGCCCATAACATTGGATGCCAACTGCTGCAATGACCTCAGGGCGAGGAAGAATGGAACACGAAACGTTCTGACCCACAAATGGTTGAATCTGCATGCCTCGCGTCAGACGAAGAGCCGCCGTTACGACGAACCGACAAATTTACCCTGGAGACGGCAAGTCAACAAAAACTACACTGCCTGGATCACTGCTGATTGCCGCGCCGATCCGTGACTTCTCTGCCTGGAACTAATGCGAACGAAGGAATCCCAAACAAATTGACCCATCGCCGAGGAAAGCCCGACCAAAAAACCACCCCCCGTCTGCCACCGACAAATCTTGTTCGCTGCTGTTGCGCCCGACCGGTGCCCTGCCAGGGTGCCAGAAGAGGAGGGAGTAGGTACGTTCCAAGAGAGCGAAGGAAATTAGTCTGTGCTGGAAGCGGGGGGGGGAGAAGGGGATCGAACCCCGCGGGAAACCCCCGAACATGGCGTTACGACAGAACGCGGCGTGGGGGACGGGGGGGGAGATGGGGGGAGAGGGTGAATGGAGAAAAGAGGGAGGAAGATATTCACGAGAATGAGAAGCAGCAACACAAGGGGAGAAGATGACGCGGCAGGAAAACGGAGGAGGATGAAGGCGAGGAGGATGTTGCTGACGAGGGGGGAAGGGGGAGGGGTAATAGGATGATGAAGGAGATGCCAAGGGCGAGGAGGCGTACGTTGACGAGGGGGCAACGCGAGCGGGAGGAGGACGAGGGGAGCGAAGAACTGGGGAGGATAAGGGGGATGAGGAGTAACAACAACATCAGCAACAGCTGAACGAACATAAGGAGCAGGCGAAGAAGGGGGAGAGGGAGGATGTAGGTTTTTTGCACACTGCGCACGCGTTGAAATCACATGGGAAACGCTGGCAACACTAGCCGATGCTACGCAGGACCGCTGGGAAGAACGCGCAATCAACATTTCCGTTGCGATTTTCGAACACGGTTTCATCGCGCCTCGCCGGCTCTTTGCTTCCGCCGAACAATTTCGAAATCCACCCAGGATTCATTGCTGAGACGTCGTAACCTGAGATCTCAGGACTCTGACAAGGAGGCCACCTCACAAGAAACCTTCCGCGAGCCACCCAATCCTGAGACCCCAGGACGTTTCTTAATGTTTGGTGTGAGAGCGTCGCGCCTTCCACAGCAGAACCACCGAAACCCAGGACACCCGGGGCACCCTGGAGGCAAGCAGCTTCTTGGCATGGGCCTCCTCGGCAGGGCCCCGGGGTCGCCGCCCTGCGGGGGCCACACCACACCGCCCCGGGGTGGCGAACGCGGCTCGAGCTCCGAGCAGCGTTGTGCGCTCTCCTCCTCGTTTCGCTCTTCTTTCGGGCGTTGGCAGAACTGGGTTCAGTGGGACCTGGTTTCGTGATTTGTGCTGGGGGACGCCCCCCCCCGCCCCATTTCACTAACCGGAGCTGCCGTCACCCGAAAAACACCAGCTGCGGCAGACCTGGTGTAGTGATTCTGGCCAGTTGAGAGGCCCCAGGTCCCTGCCACACTAACCGGGTCCCCTTACCCGGGGTCCTGGCTATACCCGTAACTGCAATCGGGCCTGAGCCAGAACAACATCCTTCACGAACGCGAGGCCATCCGCCGGCCCCCCCAAAAAGCACCCCAAACCAGATGACCACTCTAGGGCGCCCTCCACGGTGATGCACAGGCGAAGTCAACAAAGACGAAGAGCATTGAGGCACCCATCCCCGAGCCGATCCCGACCTTGACCATGGTCCTTGAAGATCAACGATTTATACATCGAAGATGTCCG
>CAUYUJ010016157.1:0-2500 GCA_963575745.1 Prorocentrum cordatum | reverse complement strand
CCTTACGGCGCACATTTGTTTTTTTAAATTGGCAAGAGTTTCACGGATGCCCATCATCAACGTACCAGAAAGGGTGTTGGAAGGATTCAAGAATATGCGGGTACAACAGTTACATGTATTCTTTGTATTTAAGTCCTAGGCATGGCATTCTGGCACGATTCAAGATCGTCCAGATGCAACAGTACGGTTGATCCGTGGCGTTGGCACCCCGAGAACAATAGTTTGGCATGCTCCAAGGTCTTCAAAGAGATGTCTTCCAACGAGGCAGTTCCATCAATATAATAGAAATGATCCCTTGTAGGGGCATATGAAGAGGGAGCTTGGAGGGAGGGTTTACTCCAACATCGTTGATGACTCTTGGGTTTACACTGGTTCTCGTCCTCCTCCTCCTCCTTCTCCTCTTCCTCGTTTTCCTCCTCCTCCTCCTCCTCCTACTCTTAAGACGAAACCACGACTAGGAGAATATCGGGCGAGGATGAATCGGGGATCTCTCAGATCTGGCGGCTCTGGAGAATTGAAGGGGCCCTGTGACACACAAATAAATACACACAAATACCAGGACTCTCCATATGTTCGAATCTGTTCTGGGTTATTGCCTTCCCCCCAATTTCCCATATTTTCCAATTTTTTCTGGGGAGTCGACGATTAATTGTGCTTGTGTGTTGTTTCCCCTCCTGCGTCTCAGGCGTCGCGGCCTTCTCAGAGCGTTCCGGAACGCTCTGAGAGCGTTCTGGAACGCCCCTGAGCGGATTGATCCTCGTTCCTCGTACTAGCCAGAACAAGTGTGTAATTCCTCGTTCCTCGTACTAGCCAGAACAAGTGTGTAATTACGCGTTCATGCCCCTCGCGGAAAGTTCTGGCGACAATAGCACTTCTTTCCTAATTCAGCGGCGCATGGTCTTCTCACTTCCTGGGCCCTTGTGCTCGACATACTTTCGCCTTGGAGCTGGCCACTGATGAAGGGGAACCCGTTTCATTTGCTCTGCAAGCTTTCTGTTCTGGGATGTACCTTTCTCAAGCTGCACCAGCATCGCTGCAGTGGACTCGTTTTCTGATCCGATTCCAGAGGCTCGGAACGGGGGCGCGGGATGTCCGCAAGAGATTCCCAACATGCTCCCGACTGACTGAAAATCGTCATCTCTCTCTCTCTGTCTCTCTCTCTCTCTCCCGTTCCCTCTTTCTCTATCTCTCGATGTATGTATGTATGTGTATATATATGTATATATATGTGTATATATAGGTATGTCTAGATTTCTCTTTGTGCCCTTCGCTCTCCACCTTCTCCGCCTTGGCCCTCTAGGAAGGGTCGAATCCAGAAGGGTTCATCTCGATGTATCCTTTCCCTGCCAGGTTGCGAATCGTCCGCGAAGACACGGGGGCTTCCACGAGAAGGATGTATTAATCTGGAGTTAACCCTCGTCAGGGTGAATTCCTTTGACGCTCGGCGTCCACCAGAAAAGTTGAATCTGGAATTAACTCCCTCTCAAGGTGAATGTCTTGACGCTCGCCCACCAACACCACCACTCAGCCATGCATCCGGCCGGACGCGTGGGCGGAAGAGTGCGCGATTGGCAACTCTTCGGATGAATATTTAATTAATGCAAGATAACGGTTATCCCATCGCCCAGCGGCGGGTTAGATCTAGATCTAACCTTCCTGAAATCTTGACTTCCCGATCTTCAAGCCCGAACCTTAGGTCGGGCATGTCCTCCTACAGGGGGGGTTGGACGACACATCAAAAATAACTCAAAAACACACATAGTGAAACATCGTCCCCTGAACATTTCTTTACTATTTTTGAATTTTCCTCCTGTAGAGGGACATGTCCGACCCATCCCGAGACCCGCCCGATCTCCTCCTCCCCGGGCACGCCGCCGAGGCCGCGGCTGCCGCCTAGGCCGCGGCCGCCGCGGCAGAGTGAGCGATTGGCAACTCTTCGGATGCATCGCTGAAGAATGCAAGCAAACGGTCATCCCACCAGACCGCTCGCCCAGAGGAGAAGGAGGAGGAGGAGGAGGAGGAGGGAGGAGGAGGAGGAGGAGGGAGGAGGAGGAGGAGGAGGAGGAGGAGGGAGGAGGAGGAGATGTCATCCCACCAGACCGACAAGAGGAGTAGGAGGATGGAGGGAAGGGAGGAGGAGGGAGGAGGAGGAGGAGGAGGAGGAGAGGAGGAGGAGAAGAGGAGGAGGAGGAGGAGGAGGAGAGGAGGAGGGAGGAGGAGGGAGGAGGAGTAGGAGGGGGGGGAGAGGAGCCCGAACCCCGCCCGATCTCCTCCTCCCCGGGCATGCCGCCGAGGCCGCGGCCGCCGCGGCACGCGCGACGCCGCGGCCGCCGCCGCGGCCGCCGCCGCTGGGGCCCGCGGGCGAGGGGCGGCCGGGAAGCCAGCCAGCGGCTAGGCCTGGTGCGTCCCGCGCTGTGCGCGCACAAGGCGGCTGCCGCGCAAAGGGGGGGATGATGATGATGATGATGGTGATGATGATGATGATGATGATGATGAGAAG
>CAUYUJ010016156.1:207500-293390 GCA_963575745.1 Prorocentrum cordatum | reverse complement strand
GGTTCGCGACTCCCACCGAGGTACTCTCGCCGACGTGCAGCAGCCGGCGCACCTCAAGGCGTGGGAACAGGCGAGCAAACACTACTGTGGCAGCGGGCTCGAGCAGGGCGCCGACAACGAGTCATGCCGCCGTCTCATCGGCCACCTGAGCCAAGTAGAGCGCGGCCAGAGACTCGCAGAGACCCTGCTCATGGTGGCGGCGGCGGGCTGCTGGCCCAAAACAGGGAAGCTGCAGATGGTGAAGCACTTTGTAGGAGGAGCTGAATGTGATCGATGCCGTGCTGGACCAGAGACCTTGGAACATCGGCATTGGGCGTGCTAGGCCAACCGAGGCTCCAAGGCGCACGAGGATTCTCAGGACCTGGTCCACGAGCCACGCACACAGATGAATATATGTGAAGCGTTTCTGTTGAGAGGCATCATCCCTGAACCGTGGACACATGTACCACCGCCAGTTTCTCAGGAGCAATGGAACGTCTCTGGCATTAACGACATAACGAACGGATGCATGGGACACGGTGCGGCCACACGGCCGATTTTGATTGCAGGCGATGCGTCGGGAGGCCCAGATTCTAACAATTCGAAGATCAGGAGAGTGCGCCTTGCCATCGCCAAGTTCGAGGCCCTCGAACCCAATGTCCAAGTATGTTCCACCATTGCGGGACCTCTCCCAGGACCGCGGCAGGTCGTGGCTCGAGGAGAGATTCAGGCGTTCATACTTGCTACATGGGCCACGGCTGGTCATCTCACGTACATCACGGACTACGAACCACTGGTGCAAGCCTGGTATGAGAGGAGGTACGAGAGCCCCCCATGGTGAAGACGGGGACTTGTGGGTGAAGCTGGCGGACCTCCTCAGGACCAGGGACCCGAACAGCATATCACTGTTGTTCACACACAGCCACCAGACGGCACAGGACATCGTGAATGGCAAGGCGGTGCGAAGCCTAGTCCTTGCCAACGCAGTTGCGGACGAGCTGGCCGACCATGCAGCGGAGGGCTGCAGACTCCCAGAAGCAGTCCGCCACAGAGTACAGCGACACGAGGATCGAGCACGACGTGTTCGACTGCGACTACTGCGGGCCACGCTGGACAGCCTCGCGTCCGAGGCGGAGCTGGAGGCCTGCAGGAGGCAGGAGAGAAAAGTGAGCGGGGGGGACGTGGTCCCCCCTCCGCCTCCCTCCCCCTCCCCACCTCCTGCTGCTGCTCTCGCCCAGCTTTTGTCTCAGCACAGCCTAGATGAAACCAGGCGTAGGTGTTTAAAGTGTTATGGTTCGGCCTCAGTGGCCGCGGCTCGGGATTGGATGCGCACCCCGTGCCCGCGTCTCGTGAATGTTGACGACACCATTCTGTCCCCGTCCGTCGGTGCCCGAATTCATGTTGCGGGGGGCTGGCTCCACTTCTCTCATCTCCTGAATGATCGCGTGGTTTTGAAGATTTGGTTCTGTGGGCGGTACGGGGGGGTGGCTGACAAGCAGCTTCGGTCCCTTGGGAAGCCGTGTTCCACCGTCACCCCCACAGGCAAAGTGCATTTATATCGCATCAAGAATGGGCTCAACCCCAAGGTCCTGAGCAAGGCCGAACTTAACAGTCGGCTGCTAAGGTCCTCTCTTTAATGTGGTCGACTAACTGGCATCGCCATGGGATCCACTCCGCTCCACTCCACTCCTCCTCCTCCTCCTCCCATCCGCGCGTGTGCTCCGCAGCCCCACTCGACGTCGGGATGTTTTCGAAGCGTCGACCCCCAGGGGCCTGGACTCCTTCTCCCTCCTCCTCCTCCTCCTCCTCCTCCCTGCTCTCCTCCTCCTCCTCCTCCTCCTCCTCATCCTCCTCCTCCTCCTCCTCCTCCTCCTCCTCCTCCTCCTCCTCCCATCCGTGTGTGTGCTCCGGCTCCCTGGCTCGGAGGAGGGAGCGGCGACACCGACCCCACGGAGGCCACCGTTGGCGAGGGATCCTCGACGCCTCTCCCCGAGCTGGCTGGGCGTGTGGCGTGCGTCGGACGGCCCGGCACCGCCAGGAGGACCTTCCCTGGTGCCCCGCGCTGATGTTGGTGTTGTCGCCCGCCCCTGTACCTACAGTTTATGTTCCGCAGTGCCAGCTGGGGCTGGTCCAGCAGAAAAACTACGACGGGGGGGCCTGGAGACACACGAACCATCGAAACGCGATTCCGACACGCCCCTCCAAATCCATTTAAAAAGTGATGGGGCATACCGAAAGCAAGGGGGCGACCGTCGGGATCGACATCGGAATTCCGTAGAAATCATACAGCGCCCATGTCGAGCGCACACGCCGTGCCAAAAAAACATACACACCTAAATCGAATGGTCCGCACGCGTACCCAGAGCCAAAAATCCTCTCCTCCTCCTCTCCTCGCCCACCTCCATTCCCTCCCTCCCCGTCCGCCTCCGCCCCCCAGCCCCGCTGAGAGAGTCGAGCGGGGTTCCAGGCGGGCCCGAGGGTGATCCTGGAGCGGTCCCGACAGGGCCTAGATAGCTCCGAGCGGCCCTCACGAGGGCCCCCCGAACACTTCAGCGTCAAATGCTGCCACCAGGGATGTGTCGGACATAGTGGGCGAATGCCTCTATGAGCCCGCGCGGAGCCCCTCGAATTGTTCAAATCTTCACGCGGCAGAGGCGGGGCAATCCTTGCGCCTTCTCAGGGCCCCGCGCGGGCTCATAGAGGCATTCGCCCACTATTTCCGACGCGCCCCTGGTTGCGGCATGTGACGTTTCAGCGGTCGCCACACCCCGCTCGCGCTCACTCCTCATCACCTCCCCCTCCGTCCGCCCCCCGTCCACCTCCCAACTTCCCGCCCTTGGGCGCGGGTCCTGAGTCGCAGACGCCCGCGGTCTCGAGGTTATCGGCCCCCACCCCCGCCGCCCCGAGGCTCGGCGACGGGGGGAGGCGGGGGGGGGGGGAAGGAGGCGGAGGACGTAGCTATGGAGAGAAGGGAGACGAGCAATTAGGACAGGGAGGGGACGGAGAAGGAGAGGGGGAAGGCGGAGGAGGAGGAGCAGGATATGTGGCCTGGGGGCGGAGACGTTAAGGGGGGAGGGGGCTGCATTCACTTGCAATGCGATCCATGATGCACGACGCAATTCATGATTCGAGATGGCGGCACGCACCTCCCACCGTGCTGCAGCTGCTGGCAGGCGCCACGGGCACCTTTCTCAGGCGAAACGCCTACCAAGGCCCATGAGGGCCGCTGACGGCCGCCCCGACGCTCTTATCGAGGACGGCTGGCGCTGCGGGCATGGCGCGTCAGCGCCTGCCCGAAACTGCGAGCCGCATCCCAGAGGCGAACGGAGACACCGCACTCTCGACCGACTGCGCCATCCTGGCCTCACAAAGGCAGCGATCTTCCCTCCCTCGGTGCTGACACACACACACATCTCTAACTCCACATGTCCCTTGCTCTGGTCCCCTCCCAACCCGCTCTGGCCGAGTGCCCTACGCAGCGTCTCGCAGCCTCGAGGGTCCAACCATCACTTGAAAAACAATGCATCGTACGTTTTGTTGGCCAGCACCTTCGGCGATATCTCCTCGATCATGAGCTGGTGCTTGGATAATTCCTGCTGGGCGGCCAGCGCCGATTTGCGCAAGGCAACTTTGTCAACCTGCTCGGAAAACGATTTCAACATCAGCGCCGCCGCCCAGACCAGAATGCACTTGCACATGGTGAGTGAGCCGTCCTCAAGGACGGTCTGGTCGAAGGAGGCCAGCTGGTACGTCTTGGCCCACGCGCGGATGCCGATCTCTTCCTGCGGAAAGCCCGCGCGAGGGATGACGCAGTGGGAGGGCAGAGCACGGAGGCAGGGAGGGCTTGGAGGCGAGAGGAGTAGGCAGGAGGCGGAACCAGGGGTGATAGGGGGAGCGAGCGGGAGGACGAGGGGGAGGAGGGGGGGGGGGCACCAGTATGCCCCACAACCCCCACGACCCCCCCCCCAACCCCCACCACTCTTGCCCCAAGGGAGCAGGCGGTTGGACGCCCGCCGCAGTCCTCCTTGGCGGCGGCGACCTTCTTGCGGAGGCCCACGGCAACGCCCTCCGCCAGCAAGGTGGACTTGCCGACGGCGCGCACCCTGTCCCACTTTTCGGCAGCGGCGCCGACCAGCCCGTGGGTCCACTCGGCGCCGTTCTTGAGGCCGCCCTGCTCTTGCTTCAGCTCCACCACCGTCGTGTTGACGAATTTGTGGATCTTCTCGCGAAGCCCGTGCTCGGCCACCTCGTCGATCAGGGATCGCACCGTGCCGTAGAATGCCATCGCCCCCTGCTTGATGAACGCCGTGTCCTCGTGGTCGGGGAACTTCTCATCCGAGAGCTTCTCGAACAACACGGTGGCGGACCCCTTCATCTTAGATAAGTTCGCGTCCTGATACGCGGAGCCGAGGTCCAAGCTGTCATCCTTGAAGTGCTTCGCCTTGAAGTCGGCCACCTGGGCCGCCAGCTCGCCCTGCTTCCTGAGGGCGTCGAGCACGCCGTCGTGGAGGCTGGACGTCGGCAGGAGGTCCAGGGCAGCTGCAAGCGCGCCCAACGCCGACGAGCGCAGCACCTCGCCGTTCGTAGCCACGTCCACCGCGATCTTGATGCTTCCGTCGGCCACCTTCTTCAAATCATTCATCGCGTCCTGGTCGGCGCAGGCCACGCCCCTGACCTTCTCCATCACGGACTTCGCACCATCCAGGACCTCTTGCGTCAAGCTCTCGGCAGCGGCGGACTCTTTCAATGCAGCCTTGAACTTGACCATCTCCCCTTCCGACTGGAGCTTGACCAGCAGCTCGGCAGCGTCGCCCTCGGCCTCGAGGAAGAACGTCATCTCGTGCCACGCGACCCTCTGGTAAGAGACCATCTCGCCGAAGCACTTGGCCTCCTCCAGCGATGCTCGCCCCTCAGCGACGCGCTTCCCGAAGGCCTGGACAAGCGCCTGCGCCTTGTGCAGCGCCTGTGTCTTCACGCTCTCCCCGAAGGAGCTGCCGAGCGCATCCATCAAGCCAAGCAAATGCTTGGCTACGAGCGCGTTGTCATTGAAAACGGCGCACCACTCCTCCGTCGGGCTGGAATGACCTGGCAAGTCGGTCGTCAACGCATTGTGCACCTGGTCGACTTGAGGGCCCATGGAGTTCAGACCTTGCGACGTTTTCGACAAGTCGGTGAGCATGTCCATGTAGTGCGGCACCGAGAGGACCGTTCGGGCGACCGACTGCGCGATCGGGTCCTTGGACTTCGCGTCGGACAGCAGCGCGACGTGGTGCTTGACCGTCAGGTTGAACTCCTCTAGGGACAGCGCGACGCCGTCACCAATGAGCACGTTCAGCGCGCCGAAGACCTCTGTGAGCGAGCAGAAGAGCCGCGCGTACACCTCGGGCATGTCGGAAGCTACGATCTCAGCAATCTTGGCACGAACTTGGGCAATGGCAGCGGTGACGATCGAGTGCGAGCCTTTGCCAGCCTCAATGGCGGGGCAGAGCCACGAGTCCACGAAGCAGGTGTTGAAGGCGGTGATCTTGATCTCTGGGTCCATCTCCAGCGCGCTCAATACTGGCGAACAGCTGTCGAATGGAGCGGCGTGGCCAGGGTCGTGCGGCAAGGTGCATTCGAAGAACGCCTTGAACGTATCGGCGTCCCGCACGGTGCTCATCATCCGCCTCGCTGCCCTCATGCACAGTTTGAGGTTCACGGCGTCGGGCAGCGCCCCGTCGATCTGGATCAAATACCGAACAGCTTTCGCCAACTCGTCATCCCCGTAGTTGTCCTGGTGGGCCACAGATGCAATGTGGGCCATCTCGAACTTTTTGACCTGAGCCTTCAGCTCCTGGACGCCAGCGGACCACTTCGGGCTAGTGCCGTTCTCGCGCAACCACCTGGAGGCATGGTGGAGGAAGTTGCCCAAGTTCCCCTTCACCATCTCCGTCTCGCAATCCAAATTCTCGATGTGCTTGTATGGGCCAGACCTCCCACTCGAGTCCCCGCCCGCCGTGCTGACAACGCCAAGCGCAGTAGAAGCCGCCAGAGACGCTGCATCGTCCAAGGTGTCGTCATCGGGGCCGCCAGGCGAGGCCTCATTGTCACCTGACCCTGGGCTCTTCAATGAGAAGCGCCTCTTTTTTGCCACGGGGGCAGCTGCCTCAGATCTCCCGCCGAAGAGCGACGACGGCACCTGAATCACAGGGGCGCCAGCGCCGTCGACGACGCTCTCCCCCCCCGCCTCCGCCGCCAACCCATCGCTCTCGGCAGCAGCGGCCCCGCACGCCGCTGGCGACCCGTCCCCTGTCTCTGCCATGCGAGAGCCGTTGACAGGCCTGAACTCGGCGGTGTGGAGCTTGATCGGGGCCAGGTTGAGCTTCCCCCTCGTGGCGTTGATGCACGGCAAGTCCTTCGCAACCAGCTCCGAATCGAATTCTGTTTTCTGGTTGCTGAGCCCCGAGTTGAAGAAATCGAGGACCTGGCCATCGTAGAACACGTCGTCTGGGCGCACGGGGCGCGCCCCAGCGGTGACCTTGTGGAACGTGGCAAAGCTCATGGTGCGACGCGCCCCAGGGAAGAGCTCGAACAGCCATGCTTTTTCGGTCTCCCCCGCTGCGCCGCCCCGAACTGGAAGCAGCATCGTGGGGTGGTGGCGCACCAGGCGCTGCAAGGGCTCGTGGCCGTCATGGTAGTACTTGAAGTCAGCCTTGTTGAGGACGGCAACCTTGCGCTTCACCTTGACGACGCTGCCGCAGTCCACCGAGACGCTGTCGCCGCGCGCCGTGAGGCCGACCGTGTCAAGCGCGGTGCGGTTGGCGCGGTTCGCCCAAGAAGTTTCCGCTTGCTGCACCTGCTGCCTGAAGTGGCTGTCCTCGGGCGATTTGCTGTTCTTGCGCTCGATGACCCCGTCGACCGGCATGTGCGAGAAGACGCGGATGTACAGCTCGGCAATGCTGCGCTTGATGGGCACGCCATGGCCCTCGCTGGCCCCGATCACGACTTGCGGGTCGTCCTCGGGAGCGGCAGGGGCGGAGCAAGAGCCCCCCTTCCCCCCTGATCATAACCCCACCCCCGCGGGTCGGCCGACGGTCGAACCCCTTGCCAGCGGGCCCCCTTCGACAGCTACAGGCGGCAACGTCGTGCGCCCCGAACACTTCCAGAACATACGGCAGCACGCAAAACACAAACCTCCCAGTAGATACAACACCACAACGCACGCCACAACTTCCAGGACATACACAAACAACGCCGTTGTCTGTCCATCGGGCGTCGCCCGCCCATCCCCCTGGAGCTCCTCTGAAGGCCTTGCCGAAACACGCCAGCCGAGAACACTGCTTGGGGGTGCCCTCTGAACCCCGAGCCCCGCGGCCTCGCGCGGGGCAGGGGGGCGCCCGTCTGCTCTGGGGGGCAGGGGGCGGTCTGACGATACGCGGGATGACGACGGGCGAGGGGGAGTTGAGGAGGAAAGAGAGGAGGGGGCGTTGAGGAGGAGGGCGGGGAGAGTAGAGGAGGAGGGGGAGGGGGGATGGGCATTGTAAACTAGCTTACCCGCCCAAGCGCGTGGACGAGTCTGTAGAGGCAACATTCAGGAAACCCAGCGGTGCGTGATTTGGGCTCCAGTTGGAAAGGACCAGACGATGTTTCAACGTACGGTTGGTTGAGCGGGATGTTTGCTTCGCTTCGGCATTGGATGTATCTGTATCCTCCTCCGCCCCTCCGTGCCCCCCCCCCCGTAACCCCCCCGCCCAATCCTCGCCCCCCGCGTCGGGCAGGGGGCGGACGTGGGCAGCGGTGGTGCGAGAACGCTGCCGTTTTTTCCAAAGCTTAGGCCCCGTTGCGAGAGCAGTCGGGGGCCAAGGTATTGCTATGAGCATACCCTGAAAAGAAAGCTGCGCGCGAGCTGCACGAACGCCCCACAGCGGACCGCACTTGCGGACAACGTGCGCAGCGGGCCTGGCGCCGACGGCAGCCCGTCCCGCTCGGACAGGGAACGGCGATTGGGAGCGGGAGGGATGTTGGCGCTGGTAGTGGGCGGGTAACATGGGAATGAGGAGCGGACGAAGGGAGGTCGATGTAGCTTGAGGGGGCGAGCAGGCGCGCCAACGAAGGCTCATCCTCATGTGAGCTGTCACGCGGAGTACCCGCGATGATATCAGTCAGAGTCGGAGTCAGCGCTGTCAGAGCACATTACATCAGAGTCAGAGGGCTCGTGCTCCAACAGCGACGCGTCAAGCTGCATCATGCGGCCTGTGCGCGGCCAGTACGAGGTGTCCAACTTCCACTGCTCCAGGGCCTCGTGCTCCACGGTGTTGTCGGCCCTGAGCGGGAGCACGACGTCTGGCGCGCCCTCCGAAGTCTCGGTGTCGGCGCGAGCGGCGTCGGGCAGCTCGATGGCGCAGGTGCTGATGTTGCTCGGTGCGATGTCGTGCAACGGGATGGCGCGGTTGAACGTCGGCTCCACAAGGGTGTAGTGGCCTTCGGAGAGCGAGAACACCTCGGTCTTGCCGAGCGGGAGGCAGGGGCCCACGGGGTAGTAGACGGTCTCGCGGTCGAACTCGGAGTCGGCGGGTTCCGACATGGCACCGCCTCCAGCTGCGTCGGCGATCGAAGTGGCGGCCCCCTCCGTCTCCCCCGACGCTGTGTTGTTCAGGAGCTTCTTCTCGACCTCGTTCAAACGATCCCTCAGGTAGCTGTTCTCGTGACTTGTCTCGCCCAGGCGCTTCTCGACCACCTCCAAGCGGTTGCGGGCCTGTCACTCAGTGGTGCGTGGGGGGAAAACTTGGGAAGACGAGGCAGGCTGGGTTGGGTTGAGGGGAGGGGGGCGAGGGCGGGGGAGAGAATGTGACATGAGGCGAACGAGCAGGGAAGACAGGCGGCGAGGAGCGGGAGAAGCGGAGGGCTGAAGAGCAGCGGTGGGCAGACGGGCGCAAGGGTGTGGAGGGGGGGGAGGTGGCGGGGTGGAGGGCGGAGGGGAGGGCTTACACGGTTGAGGGCAAGCGTGGGCGGAGTACGGGCGGCGTGGGCATTGGAAGGAAGGAAGGAAGGTGGCCTCGACCAACAGCTGCCATATCCTCTGCTTCTTCGGCACATACCCGTCGTCCGACGGCGTCTCTGGGCGGGGGCGACGGATGCCCTCGTGGCACTCTGGCTCTAGGCTCATTGGAGTGGCGGTAGCGTCGGCTGCGTTGTCGGTGGCTCGGTTGCGCCACGGTGGCGACATCGGTGATGGCCGTCGAGAGGAGGCGTGGGCCTGGTCGGCGGACTGACCGCTAGGTCGAGCCAAAACGGCTGCGGGCGGGGAGGGGGGGGGGGGGTGGGCGGGCGGCCAGCGGCCCCCAGGGGGGCGGCGAGCGGGCAGGGAAAGCCCTTCGCCGTCTCTGACCAATGTGGCGCAACGACCCTCTTCGGGGCAGAGCCCTCGCGGTGCAAACGGCACGGGCGAGTTGGAACCGCATTGCCTCCAAGATGCCTTTAAGGCGGCAAATATGGCCTCCAAGATGCCCCAGCAAAGGCCAGTCTGGCCCCAAGGGAGACCAAGATAGCTGCTAGACGTCTCCAAGACGGCCCGAGGTGCACCCAAGACCGCCCAATATGGTCTCATTAGCATCTAAAGACGGCATAATCGGCTCCCGCGAGGCGTCCAAGACGGCCCAAGAGGTCTCCAAGTAGCCTCCGACATGAAACTTATGATGATGAGGGTGAGGACGACGTTGGGGATGAGTATGGTGATGATGGTGACGATGGTGATGATGCGTATGCTGATGCTGCTTCTGCGGGCAATAAGTGTGATGCTGCTGGCGATGGCGCTACACCATATGACAGCGAGAGCAGTGTTGGGCATGACGATTGGGGGAGGCGAGGGAGGAGGAGCAAGCAGGAACGCTGGGCGCTGCGCTTATCAAAACGATGACCCAACACCACCTGATTGTCAGGAAACATGGGGATTGCATAGTTTGGGAAGGCAGCAATGTGTGGCAGAGAGAGGTAATCAAAATAAGCAGAGGGTGGCGGGTCGGTCCTCGGTGAACTTCGTCTTGGTCCAGGCGCACTGGCCAGCGACGGCAGCCGCCAGCGGCTGCTGGCGGTTCCCCCCTCTCTTGGGGCTGTCGGCCTTGGGAGGCTTCCTGGGGCTGCCGCCGCCGCCCTTCCGACCAGCCCGACCGCCGCCGCGAGCGCCAGCAGCGCGCCCAGCGCCAGCCATCGTCGGCGACGAAAGATGGAGCTGCACTCGGAGCGGCCTCAGATCTCTGAGCTCTGAGGAAGAATACGCGAAATCACGATTTCTCTCGAGCCTAGGACGGCAAGCCATGATGGACACACGAGTTGCCCACAGCTCACAGTCGCAGGGGTGGCTCGAGAGGGCCGATTGGGGGGGCGCGGGCGGGCGTGCCAGAAGCGATTCCGCGAAGGCCCAGCGGGGGGGGGGGCTCCAGGGGGGCCAGAGAAGACTTTGTGCAAATCCGAGAGGGCCTCGGCGCCCCCCCCCACCCCCCACGCCCCCGATGAGACAGAGAAGGCCCGATGAAGGCCTCGGGGGAGGGCACAGAAAGCACCAGAGCGGCCCAAGCAGGCCCGAGGCAACGTAGGGAATGCACCAGGAAAGTCTTCGGGAAAGCCTAAAAAAAGCCTCGATGAAACCCGAGAAGTCCCAAGGATCTGCCCCAAGAAAGCGTCACTCGCCCCCATCGTCTAGCTCCCTCGGGCCTCCTCCACCCCCAACCTCATCCGAACCATCGCGCCCGCCACCCCCTCCTGCGCCCCTCCGTCCTCGCTCAGCCACTCCCTTCACCTCCCCCACGGGGGCTCCTGGGCCCCTGTGCTTGGTAGGCACCAGTCGGCGACGCGGCGCGTGTCTCCGGACCACCCAGGCCCGCCCAGGCGACACCCCGTGTGTCTCCCGAACCCACAGACGACCCTGGGGCGACACGGGATGTGTCGCTGGGGAGGATTTTTGGACACGGAAAAGCAAATGTATCGAGGATCCGGACCCCCCGTGTGTCGCACCAGGGGACGACCCCCCCCCGCGCGACACGCTGCGTGTCTCCTGTGGGGACCAGAAACGCCCCCCTCAGACGGGCCATGTCGGGGTCCTCCACCCGACCGCCCATTCTGATTGCAGCCGCTCCTAAGACCCCAAACTCAGCACTCCAAGCATTGAATACTTCAAACAACAACGTTTAAGCTGATGCTTGCGGGCAGAGGTGGCAAATCGGCCCCGCCTCACATAAACCAGACACGACCTGTTCGTGGCGATCCAAAGAAGCGGTGACTCGATGATGATTCACTCTCCTCCAGTCTACGCAAGGTGGCTGGCGCACACGGGCTCCTCGGGCTCGCCAGCGCGACGAGGCCGCTCCATGCTGAGCAAACGCTCGCCGTTGTGAAACTCTCGCAAGGCCTCCCTGGCCTCGCACCGCGTCTGGCGGCTGATGCTCGCCACGAAAAATGCGCTCTGGTGCTCAGCTTTGGTGGCGCACCCGTCGGCTGCGAGCCACGCGGCCATGAGGCCGACGGGCCGACCTTTCAAGGAACGCTCTCTGTCCGTCAGCCCCTCGGGGGAGCTCGCCCAGGCTGAGGGGGCCACGCGGCGGGCGGGGCGGCTCGACCACCAGGGTTCACCATGGGGGCCCTTCTGAATCCTTTCGGCGTTATCTTGGGCCACGGAATGAGAGTTCTCTGTGCCCTACTGGGCCGAAACAAGGGGCCCGAAGTACATGCGCCAGGCGCGCCTCGAAACGGGCCCCAAAGGACGCGCGTTTCGAGCGAATGGGCCAGCCCACGAGCCAATACTTAGGCATGTTTGGCCCCATAACAGGCCACTGATTGGGCTCTCGAGAGACCCTCCTAAACCGAAAACGAATGACGATTCTAAGGCCATCGACGCAATTCGAAGCTGGCCCCAGCAGGTCATAAAGTTAGACACCGCACGCAATAAGATCTCACATCGCGGGTGCGCCCAGGCACGACGAAACAAAATTAGCCAGGTGATGGGTGCGACCATCTGCAGTTGTGAGCACCACGGATGAGGTGAGAACGAGGGGAGGGGCTGGAACAATGATTCAAGCGCGCGTGAGAAGGACGGAGCGTCGTTGCTGATTGGGCACCGAAGCCAGCCGCCAAATGTTACATGTGGATGTAGCACGTCATGGATGCTATGCATGTGCGTTTGTGACGACGATGGAGCGGCATTGCTGTTGGGGTCGGATGGGCCAACCGTATCGGGTATCATCTGGGCGCAACCCGTCACGGCCGATCTGCGCGCGCACATGAGAAAGACGCAACGGCGTTGCTCGTGAAGTCGCAGAGGTCAGCCGCAACGGGTTGCATCTGGACGCTGCCCAGCACGGTTGAAGTGTTCCTTTGTCGGCGCGGCCCAGGAGAACAGCATGCGATGGGGCCGCGAAGCGCGCGAGGGTGTGCCAATACTGGCGCTGCAAGGCATGTGACCCCTGCCATTGGGGCTTTCGGCTGAGCTTCATATGGGGCCGCGAAGCGCTAGAGGGGTTTGCCAACACGGGCGCGGCCACACGTGCGACTCTAGCCGCTGGGGCCTTCGGCGGAGCTCCCCGTGGGTCCACGGAGCGCATTGCGAGGTGCGTGTCGGCATGCAACCGACGAGGAGGATAATGGTGACGAGGAGGAGGATCCACGTGAGGATTCGGAAAGTGGCCTCCTTCTCCCCCCCCCTCCTACTCCACCCCCTCCTACATCTCAATCTCCTCCTCCTCACCCTCTCCTCCGCCCTCAGCTTCGTACCCCTCCTCCTCCTCCTTATCCTCGAGAGAGCCCTGACAGGGCGCGAAGAAGCTCCAGGAGGTCCCTTAGGGGGTCCAAGGTGGCCCCAAGATGACGCCGAGAGGTATCCAGGCCGATGGGGGGCGCAACGTAGCCGCAGTAGGGACTTTGTAGTGTTCATGGTGAGCAGCCCTCAAAACGAACACTTCCCAATCGCTCGCGGTGCCCTTTTTGGCTCCGAGGGGGGCTCTCTTGAGCCCCCTTGGGGGGTGGCTCCAAGAGGGCTGAAGATGGCTGCAGCAGGGCCCCGATGGGGGGGGCAACGGGTCCCCCAAAAGGCCACATGGTCACAGAGGCGTCTTGGGGCCATATTGGTCCACCCTCGGCGCCCGCTTGAGGCCGCCTTGGGGCCCTCTCGGGGCCCTCTGGGGGGGGGGCTCTATGGGGGCCCAAGAGGCAAGAGGGGCCCAAAAGGTCCAAGACCGCAAGACCCAACTCCCGCGCGAAGGTCAAGACACGTGCGCGCGAAGCGTTAGGGATCGATGTAGTACCTCGTCATCCTGCAAGGACGGTCCAGCCCCCTGGTGAAATGGTCGCGGCTGCACGTCGCCTCAAAGCGGGCTTGCTGTGTCTCCGTCGGGGGGTAATACCTGATGGCGCCATTAGCCATTCTAACCCTGACGACGCCTGGTGGGTCGGGGGGGCCATCGTCAACTCCGTCGCCGCCGCCAGCCAGTGGGTCGCCCACCACGGGCGGGACGGGGGCACCCTCCTCGTCCCCGCTGGGGTCGTCCTCATGTATGTCTGAGTCGCCACCCACATCGACATCGGCGCCCTCCTAAACTGGGAAACTATTGGGGGCACGCTCCAACACAGCATGCAGGGCTAGCTTTCGACCGATCTAGGGTTGAACGACGTAGGCTTTGTCCTACGGGTGTACAGCGGGCCCACATCGGGCCCTTCAGGCACCCACGAGCAACGTCATGTGTCACGCGTGCGCGCCGTCCCATGTATGAGTACACAGGTTCCGCGTACGTGTACGAGTGATACGATGCATAGGTATGCGCGCGTGCTTATACTTACACACACATTCAGCACCCATGTACCACTTAAACGCATGTTCGTACAAGTCTCTAGGTATACGTATACACGCCTCGCACAGGTACCCTCATCGCTCACAGTGTCACCGTGGGCAGCCGCGACCCTATTGGGCCCCCAGCCCACATAGGGCAATGCGTTTGACGCTTTAACGATGCACACTTTGTTTCCACCAGAAAGGCCCACCCCTCATGGAACGGAGCCCCCAACCATCAGTCGCTGATCAGGACCCCCCCCCCAGTTGGACCCCAAGATGCACCAACAAACTCTAAAACACTGGATACTCAACCATAAAACAACACGTGTATCGGCCCAGCCAGCGGTTGCAAGTTTACCCGAAAGTCCTGGAAGCCGTCGCCGCCAGGCTCCGAAGGCTCCGAATCGGGCTCGCCGTCGGGGTCGGCCTCGCCGTCCTCCAAGGCGTGGAACGCCTCGTCGGGCTCGGGCGGCTCGTCGACCCGAGGGAGTCGACCGCCTCCGCGCCTGCTGGCAGGAGGCGGTGTCCAGAACACGGTGGCGCCTGCATCTCCCCCAACTTCGCGCACTGACACATCACCAGGGCGAAACACACCGATGTGTACTGGGTCGTCGACGATGGCGTACAACTGCATAGACCATTCCATGGAAGGGTCCATCTCTCGGAACAAATAGAAGTCGAAGAACGTGTCTTTGGTCGCCTGGGGAGGCGGTGGGTTGGACACAGCAAACAGCTGTTGCGCGGGCTAATGGGTAAACCTCCCTGGGACAGTGCCCCGATTGACCTCCAAGGGCCCCCCGAAAGTGATGGCACATGCGGGCTTGGCACGGCCCAAGGATGCGAGACATCGCGTTGCATCCTGGCGCGGTCGCGCTCACGTGCGGCTCCCGTGGATGGCGCCAACATGCCACCAGCAAGTCCAACGAGGACCCCGCGCCACCCCAGGATGCCCCAATCATGGCCCAAGAGGCTCCCGAGAGCGCCCCAGTAATCCCCTAGGTGGCTCTGGAAAGCACAGCCACGGCCCAAGAGTGCACCAAGGCTGCGTCAGAGAGCACCCGACGAAACCCAGAACACCCAGGCAGTCTAACACCACGCCCTACATTCCCAGGGAAATCTCGGGCGACGCTGAAAGCGCACACGGTGCCCTCGGCTGCGCGGCTGGGGGGGTCGGACAAAATTGGTGGTGCCTTTGTCCGAACGCCCCCTAATAACAACGCTGAGGATTGCGGGCGCTCGGCCAACACGCATCTGCAAGTAGGGGGACGAGCTGAGGCGCGGGGGCGGCCGGCGGAGGAGGCGGCGCAAACCCCAGGCAGGACAAGGCAATGAGGAGGCGATGGAGGAGGGAGGGTGGCAGGGAGAAAAGGGAAACAGAGAGCAGGCCCCTTGTTGCTCAAACCCGCTGTCCTCAAGCATGATCTCGCCATCAACCACCGCGACCCTGTCAGGGTCCTCACCGACGACAAGGGCCAAGAAGCTCGAGCGGTACGGGTTCAGGGAGTGCGCGCCGATGTGGAACCACATCTCCAGATGTGCAGGTCCAACTTCACCACCGCCAAGTAGATCAGCGAACTCGTCGCCCCAGCCGTCGCTCATCTCGGTGAAGAGCTGCTCCCGATGGCCGTCAAACCGAACGACCAGCGACTGCTGTCGCAATAGACTCTTCATTGGCCCTGCCTTGTAAAGAACCTTCAGCTTCGCCAGGTATGCGTTCCTCATTTTCCAGATGAGGACGCCGTCGCCGCTGCATAAGCAGATGCCCACCTCGTGGCAAGGCGGTGGGCCGATCTTCTTCTTCTCATCAAGTACAATCGGCTCCGATAGCTCGTGCAGGATGGGCGTGGACATGGAGTCGAAGTCCACCTGCAGGGCTCGCCCCACGTTGGAGGTACGTGCTAACATATCAGTAGCCAAAGCAACCTTCAAGGCGTTCGTCGTAGTCGGGATCAGCTCGAACACGACGTCATCCACATCTGGCACGGGGTACAAACACTGCTTGAATGGCTGCAGCACGGGATTCTGGGCCACGGTCTCTTCCAACAATGCTTTCCCTTTCGTGGCTGCCCACTCCCGCAACGCACGCTGGTCAGCGGCTCGGCGCCTGCCCGCCTCCAGCAGCATGCGCCGCTGCTCCGCCTTTGCGGACGCCACCAACTCATGTAAGTGTCGGTTGTCCGAGCGGCGCATGACCAATGATACTGCCGAAAACGCAGCCCGCCGCCGAGACATAGGATCTGGCCCTGCACCGCTAGCCTCATCAGCCTGAGTGCGCTCGGCCGCCGCGGCGGCTTGGGCACTGCGTTGTTGGCGTCGGAGCGCCCTCGACGTAAAGCCAAATGCGCCCTCGCCTGGCCGCAGCTTCGCCAACTGCTGCTGGGCGCCCTTCGCCAAGTCGATGTAGAACTGCTTCTCGTCTGGCGTCAGCGCGTTGTACGCTGCTGACAACGCCGACAAGTCGGGCCTCCCCTCCGTCCCAAACGTGTGGTATCGAACGTAAGCGTGCCAAGGGCCAGAGTACCAGCGGTCTCTCAGGTCGTCGCAGTCGCCGTCGGGCCCGACCGACCCGTCGCACAAGCCGTTGGCGGTCAGCTTGCTCAACTCCTTCGCCACAGTGTTGTAGGCAACGCGGGCGTGCACGCGGTCGCAGATGGCCTCGGCGTTGACCTCAGCGAACGCCTGCCCATTCGCATGGACCCCTCGCATATACAAACGCCTCCGCAACGCTGCGTGCCAGCACTCTATCTTCGCCATGTGCCGTCTGGCGAGCCTGCATTGGAATCGTAAAGCTGCCTGCGCATCGTCACTGCGTAAGCCACCAGGCTTGTCGACGAACTCGTCCAGGAACCTCTTGCTCCAGGGATCGTGCAAACATTGCGGCTTGTTCGCAAAGTCATCGGCGTCAGCATCGCTCAACAAACATCGGAACGTTGCAACGGGCTCGACCTTGTGGCGCAGACACGCCGTCCGCCCTGCTGTGCATAAGCTCCCAGACAAAAGCTTGAACGTAAACGCCCTGCACTCCAAGGTCTTATCGGCGTCGCCCACCAATACGTCCCAGTGGGTAGCGGAATTCATCATTGTCACAATGTCGGTCAAGAAATTCGAATCGGCACCGCCCTTGGCCATCTCGAGCAACTCGAAACTCCTGTTGGCTCGGGGCTGGCCCTGCCCCGACGGGGCCAGCAGCGCGCGCGCCTGTGACGCGCGCTGAGCCGCCTCCCAGTCCACCGAACCCTGGTCGAGGAGCTGGTCCAAATACATCTCGTGTGCCAGAGCAACTTGGATTGTTATCAACGTCCTGCTAGTAGGATCTGACTGAGACAACTCCAAACCAATCTCAATATCCTTATTGTTCTCCTCCCTGTGCGATCGCTCCTGGTCGACCTTGCTCGCCTGCTCGCCGACGCCGCCGTGGGCTCCGTCCTGGGCGCCGCCGCCACACACACCGCCTCCGCCGTCAGCAGGGCCGCCGCCGCCCTCGATGGCCAGCACAGGGGCCCCACCGCCTCCAGCAGCTGCTCCCTGGACAGGTCTCCCGATGCACTTGTCGTTGATCGCCCGAGCCCGCTCGGCGAAACGCTCGTACGCTGGGGCACCCAGACCGCAACAAGCGAACGGCAGCACGAACTGCGACAAGGCCTTGGACACGCCCTTCCATTTAGATTTCACGTACTTGGTGAACAGAGTGCCTGCAAATATTCTCTTAAAGCTCCACGCCACGGCTGATGCAATCGCATGTGGGTCGGCGTTGGTGCCCAGCGGGACGTACACCTCGACCTTCTCATGGTTTCGCCAATTGCCATTTGGCAGCGTTCTACTTGCGATGAGCATCTCGACCTGGTTCGGAACGTTCCGCATACATAGGCACGTGACGTAGTTGCGGTATGCTTTATGCTCGTCTGGGGGCTGGCCGTAGCGCACGTCGATCCGTTCGAAAACCAGTTCCTCCAAAGTTTCCCCATACATGGTGAGTCCAGTACCAAAATTGATGCTCGATGCCCATCTCCGCTGGGCCTTCATAAAGTCGTCGCACACAAACATGGAGTCGTGGCAATTGTTGACTGCAGCGTGGATGTCGCACTTGAAATGCAAGCGACGCCAATCGCACCCGAGATCCGACAGGACAGCACGCTCAGAGCGATCATTGCCGCCAGCGGCGTCGGCGCACGTGCTCCTCGTGCGCGCTTTGAACTTCACATGGCCGCGCTGCTTCAAGGATGTTCGGTGCCGCCATGCCGCCCGTAAGCACTCGCCCGTGGTGCGGTCCAGAATCTGAAGCGGGTTCACGCAAGCGCCAATAATAGTTATATCATGTGGACCACCATTGCCTATAAATCGGTACGCGTAGACAGACTCTGACTGGAGGATCTTCGACATCGTTTTCCGTGCCCGCGAGATGCATTTGAGGGACTTCTCCATGTGCGCAAGGAACTGGTGGCTCCTGGCCGCAACAATCATCGCATTCTGTTGTCCAGAGTTCTGGGCGGGGTGCCACGCGTGCCGAGTCACAGCCATCGGAGTCTCGTCTTGCCTGTCGAAATCGATCATATCCACTAAACGTTCACTACTCACGAGCAACGCCAACCGTGTCTCCAACATTGATCGTGCCAAACGGTCAGCATACAATAAGACCTCAGCCAACGTGATAATTGATGGGCCAATCTTCCTCGCATCCACGCCGATGAGATTGCTGAAGGCCTCCTTCGTCAAGACGATGCCGCTCCCACGATCGAAGAAATGTTGGGCAATCTTGGCGACTGGGGAGTCGGCGTGCTGGGCGATGTTCAAAGTTTGGGCACGTTGCTGCAGCTGTGATATAACAATAGACATCGGCCACTGCTGCGATCGGCTCTGGGTCGGATAGCGAGCAATGGCGAACAACTCTGCTGGAACCTGCTTCGTCTCACGGCGGATGGCCAAGGCTAGCTGCGCAGTGTACTTTGCAAGATCTGCCCGATCTCGCGCCGCCTTGGCGTCTCGAGCCGTCTTGGCACCCCGCCGACGGGCTGTCTCTGCAGGCGCCGACTCGGCGAGAGTGATCGACGCAAGCGTCTCTCGTGCAGACTGGCTCAGGCGGCGCTTGGCTGCGCGCGGCGGCTGGGCCACGCCGAGCTGGTCTGGCACTGCGCCGCCGCCCGCTGCCACCGCCTGCAGAACTGACGAGTGATCCTGCTGCGGACGCCTGCTGCGGGCTGCAGGGGGGCCGCTGCTGCTGTCGGCGCACACGGTGGCAATCTCGTCACTCCAGGCAGCGTCCTGATCCCGTGGGCTGTCCGAGGTGCCTTCGGACATCTCGGCACGGGTGCTTCATTGCCCCGAAAAGAGGATGAGCCCAAATGGCTACGCGTGCCCGCATTTAAGGAGAGTGGGGATATAGATGATACGAACGAAAGAGTGAGGATACGGACGGGAGTCGGTATACCGTAGGGGGGGGAGTTGCCTTGATCAAATAGACGAAATCCATTTGGCTTGAGCGGCCTAGGTCAATGGAAGAAACGTTTTAGACCCCCCAGGCCAAAGAGGCGGACGGACTGCGGTCATGCCTCCTTCTCCTCCTCCTCCTCCTCTCCCTCCGAATGTCATTCCCGCTCGCTCCCCCGCCGCCTCCCCCCTCCGTTATACCACGTTTCTCTTCCATCCTCACTTTCTTCCCCCTTCCCCCCTCTACAAATTAACGTGTATTCTCTTTGATCTAGACGGCTCTACTCCACGGGTTTCGTGCGCGGGGCGCCGATCACTCGCGGATGGTACCGAAAAAACTTAAACTAATTTTCAAGAACATGGCGTCGGAACGAAGGCCCTGAAATGCGAAAACGGGACCGAACATGTCAAACACGAGGGGCGCAAATAGTACAAACGGGCTTGACCGTGTCGCTCTGGGGGCGGCGAACACTTTTTAAATCATTTTGCTTTAGAACCCCAGCAACGACATATCAACTGTTTCGAGATTGTTTGCTGCCGTCGCCTTCGTTTTCTTTGGGAACCAGCTGCAGCTGGTCACGCGTAATATAATCGCTGCACTTCCCCAGGGATTTCCCTGACCTGCCGAGCGCTGCGGCCGCGGCGCGGGCGCGCGTGGCGCGCTTCGAAAACTCCGCCCACGGCGGGCTGAAAACCCGCCGACGCACGAGGACCCTCCAGAGGCTCCCTGCTGCCCGGCAACCGCGCCCGTGCGGCAGAGCGCGGGGCGCTCATCCAGGACTGCGTCATCTTCCACCTGGAGGCCGCCAGTGAGGTTTTGTCGCGGGCTGAGGCGACGCATCGTGCCTCCCCTTCCCTTTTCGATTTTTCGGCTCCAAAGGAGGGCTTGGCAGGCTCGCGCGACTCGGGCATTTAAAACCGCCGCGGGCCATTCCGCAGCGGCGCACGTGCGCACAACGCTCGATCGTTGCGCTTGCCCACGCCCCCAGGCCACCGTCCGCGTGCCTGGGCTCATTCCCTCTCTCTGTCTGCTCCTCTCCTCCCTCCTCGCGTCCAGGCGTGCCAGCTGCGCGCGGCCTGGAAAGGCTGGTGCACGGCGCGGCGCTTCCAAGGTGCCGCAGGGTGTATATTAGGTTGCAAAAGCGGCGAGTACAACATTGAACACGATGCACTCTGCAATTGTTTTCACAGCCTGTGCCAGAAATATCTAGGCCTCTCCCGACCCCCGCCGGAGGCGTGCCTGGGGGATTTCTTAGGCGTCCTCCCATGCACCTCCTCCCTTCCGCCCCGCCTGCAGACAGGTGCTGCCGTCGCCTCGGCGGCAGCCCTCCGAACATCTGGCGCTTACTCGCTGTATACAGTGCAGAATGGCACTCGTCATGGCCTGCCCCAGGGCGATGGCCCTGAAGCCTTCCGCGGTTTTCTCCGCGGGGCCGTGCTGGGACGCCCCCCCGTGTCAAAGCTTGCTCCGCTCGGTTTTCAAGATGCCCCGCATGTGCTGCTAGCGTTCTTGCTCTCTTCCTTCGCCCCCCTTCTTCCCCTCATTGCCCCTCTTGTCCGTTCCCTGTCGTGGTACTCGTGAGCCTGGTCAGCCCCTCGGTGACACCTTTAAGCTTTAGTCTCTGCGCGCCGCCGCTGGTCGCGCACTCGGACCTCGCAGGCCATCCAGATTGGAACCGGTACGTTCCTGGGGCAACTCGTACCGTCTGCTTCTTCATTCGCGTCTCTGGTGCTGGGACTGTGTAGACTTTTCCTCTGCATTCGCACTGCCGTGGCCATGTGGGTGCCTAGACTGCCGAGCAGTCGGGCGATGGCTTCCGCGGTCTTTAAGCCAGCTCCATTGTCCACTGCTCCAGTCCCAGGGTGCGCGCGACGGTTCGCCTAGTTAGTGCAGGTTGGTTTGAAAGCTGGTCCTGGTTTGTGACTGGTCTCCCTTTCCTCGCTCCTCCCCCCCCTCCTCCGCGCTTCTCCTCCTACCTCCTCCTCCTCCTTCTGCACTTGCGGTCCGTAATTCGTGACATGTTCGTTGTGTGTTGCCGCTCGTTGCCGTCTCTTTGGCTGTACCGGCCTATCCTCGATTTGAGGCCTTTGATGTTGGCGTTGGCCCCGTAGGGTAATCCACAGGGTCCACAGCTACCGCTACTTGTGCCTGTTGTGGTTAGGCTGTGAAGGCAAGCGCTTAAGCGGACAGGAATCGTTTTTTCCCCAATGCGTCTGGTTCACGCAAGAGGCAGCCGGAGAGGGGAACCACACAAATCTTTTACCAGTTTTGTGCCTTCACTGCGCGCCCACCAGGAGTGCAAGGGCAGATCTGCGCGGTCATGTGGCTGGGTGGCCTTCAAGACGAGAAAAAGGAGGAAGGCCAGAACGTCGGGAACACCCTCTGGGGAAAAAGTACAACTGTGAGACATGGCAGCGTTTTCAAGACACTTGATTGGGCGGCGGGCCATTGCAATACTGAGTGTATCGATCATGATGTAACGTGCCAAGGGCTGTGCTGAGCTGCGCCTTTCTGAATTGCGATGTGCCAGGCCGCGCTTGTGTTCTATAGCGTTGTGTATCGAGTCCTCCTTTGCATCTGAGTCCTGACCGAACTGATCCGGATCTGTTCGAGCTGCTTCAGGAGAACATAGTAGCTGCCCCAGAGCCAGTTGAAGTGGAAACGTGCGGGACGTTCCGTCAATTCGACCTCGAAGCCCGACCCAGTTCCGAAAAGGAATGACACGACACTGGGCGCAGGCTCACGGACGCGCCACAGGATGTTCCAGGGGCGCATTTTTTGATCGAGACATCGAAGAAACATGATTATTCTAATTATGTACTTACTCCGTCTCTGCCATAGCTAAACAGGCTATGCGGTATCCCCGGTCGGCTGGACTCGACGGGGCGTTGAAAACCCCCCGCGAAGTCACGCCCCCTGGGTGGCGTAGCACCTCGAGGGGAAAGGCGCGGCGCGCGCTGCAAGGCACTCAGTTCACCTCCGTGCGACCCCCTCGCACCAGGGCCACTCCGATCAGGTTGTGTACGGCGTAAGGAAGCCGACTCGCAAGCGGGGGCTAGCGATCCGGCGAACCCAGGGGCGCAATAAGGGATGCGCCAGGGGACTGTTTAGGGGACGTCTCAGGGGACGTGCTGTGGACGCGTCCGGGGCCTGCCGCGGGACGTGCGTGCCAAAAGGCGCGTGCCTCGGAGCGGCCCGAGAAATGCCAAGGGGAGGAGGAGGAGGAGGAGGAGGAGGAGGAGGAGGAGGAGGAGGAGGAGGAGGAGGAGGAGGAGGAGGAGGAGGAGGAGGAGGAGGAGGAGGAGGAGGAGGAGGAGGGAGGAGGAGGGGGAGGAGGAGGAGGAGGAGGAGGAGGAGGAGGGAGGAGGGAGGAGGAGGAGGAGGACGAGAAGGAGCCGGAGGAGGAGGAGGAGGGGGAGGAGGAGGAGGAGGAGGAGGAGGAGGAGGAGCAAGGGACACGCCTGGGGATGAGCCAGGACACGCGACCGAGGACGAGCCAGGGAACGTGCCACGCCGATTTGCTTGCTGGGGGACGTGCCAGGGCACGTCACGCCAGAACGTCGCAAGAGACGCGCCAGGGGACGCGCCAGCGCGCTAGGGGACGCCCCACGGACAGGACACGGGAAACCAACCGCTTCTATCGAACCGTTTTCAACACCTCCTCATGCTAGACATGTGCCTGGGCGACCTGCGCAAGTGAACATAAGCGTTTCGGTCAACATGTCCTGAGAACATCCTCTTGGTAGACATTGCTAGACATCTGCCTGGGCGACCTGGACACGGGAGAAGAATCGGTTCGCTTGAGACATTTTCAGCACACCTCCATGTCAGACACTTGCATCAAGCGCTGCGCTCGAGACGTACTCAACACTTCCTCATGCGAGACATCTGCCTGGGCAACCTGGGCGCGTGACGCCAAGGGTCTCGCTCGAGACATCCTCAAGACCTGGGCACGTGAAAACAAACATTTCACCAGAGACATCCTTCGAATTCTGGCCCACAGGAGAGGAACAACCTATATGACAAAACAATCGTTTCGTGCGAGACATTCTCAACCAATTCTGCAGAACAAGCGTGTCGCTTGAGAGATCCACAACAAACGAACATGTGTACTTCACCATGTCATTGATCGATCGGAATTCCTAAAGCCAGCGTTTCACTCGGGACATCCTCCACTTGTGAATCAGCCGACCCTGCGCGACCTCGCTATGGATTGTAGAATGAATTAGCCAGCCCTGCGCAAGTTGAGGCCCAGCACTCGTCGTCGTAGTCGTCGTCGTCGTCGTCGTTATTGTCGTTTTTGTCGTCGTCTTCGCCCTTTCCGGGTCAAAACTCCACGGTCTGCTCCTCGCCCGCCCGCCGCGCCGCGCCGCAGGCGACGCGCAGTGGGAGAACCAGTGGCGCCAGCCCTGGCCGCGGCCCCCACGCCCGCGCGGCCGCTGGGGGGAGGGCAGGAAGGGAGGGTAGGCTTAAGTTGGGCCTGTCCCTCTACCGGAGGACCATTCAAACATAGTAAAAAAAGTTTGGGGACGATTTGTTGTAACTACCTTTAACTAGTTTGGCTTATTCTCATGGTATTCTGCGTTTTTCACCCAAAATCCGCCTGTCGGGGGACACGCCCGACATAAGGGTAGGGACGGAGGGAGCCAGGGGCAACGACAGGGGGGGCATAGTGGGCGTTGGACGCGACAGTGCCGCTCTTTTACCGGCTCCACTCCAAAGTGCTGCCGTTGGTTTGCCAGTTCCGTCGCCGTTTTCTGTTGCCGGTTCCGTCGCCGTTGTTTGTATCCGGGTTCCGTCGCCGGTATTTTTGTTATTTTTGTTTCTGGTTGTGGTTTCGGTTCCAATCCTGGAGCCATTTTTGTTGTTGTTTCCGGTCGTTGTTTTTGTCCAACCATCTTGTGGCGTTGGGTCCTCGTTTTGAAGAGACGGTCCCCGCGTCCCTCTTCTCCTCCTCCCCATCATCTTCATTATCATCATCATCATCATCATCATCATCATCATCATCATCACATTCATCATCATCAGCATCATCATCATCATCCTCATCATCATTATCATCATCATCGATGTCGTAATCAGCATCATCAGTATCATCAGTATCATCAGTAGCATCATCATCATCATCATCATCATCATCATCATCATCATCATCATCATCACATCATCGTCATCATCACCATTGACGTCTTCATCATCGTCGTCGTCACAACAATTCTTGCACACCCCTCACACGTTTCGTGGCCCCATAGGGAGCTCCACCGAAGGTTCTAGTGGCGCAGCCCGCATGCTTCACGCACACTCGTTTCGGCACACCCCTTACACGTTTCGTGGCCCCATAGGGAGCTCCACCGAAGGTGCCAGTGGCGCAGCCCGCATGCGTCACGCACACCAATTTCGGCACACCTCTCACCCGTTTCGTGGCCCCTTAGGGAGCTCCACCGAAGGTCCCAGTGGCGCAGCCCGCATGCGTCACGCACACACACACACACACATTTCGGCACACCCCTCACACGTTTCGTGTCCCCATAGGGAGCTCCACAGAAGGCCCCAGCGCAGCCCGCATGCGTCACGCACACACACATTTTGGCACACCTCTCACACGTTCCGTGGCACACCTCTCACACATTTTGGCCACCGAAGGTCCCAGTGGCACAGCCCGCATGCGTCACGCACAGATATTTCGTCACACCTCTCACCCGTTTCGTGGCGCCATAGGGAGCTCCACGGAAGGTCCCCGTGGCGCAGCCCGCATGCGTCACGCACACCCATCTTGGCAAACCTCTCACCCGTGCGGTGGCCCCGTAGATAGCTCCACCGAAGGCCCCAGTGGCGCAGCCCGCATGCGTCACGCACACACACACACACACACACACACACACACACACACACACACACACACACACACACACACACACACACACACACACACACACACACACACACACACTTCGGCACACCCCTCACACGTTTCGTGGTCCCATATGGAGCTCCACCGAAGGTCCCACTGGGAACGCCCGCAGGCGTCCGCCACACTCATTTCGGCACACCACTCACACGTTTTGTGACGCTTCGTTGCCTTATGGCGAGCTCCATCGAATGGCACAGTGCCGCCGACCGCATGCGTCACGCACACTCATTTTGGCACCCCTCTCACACGCTTCGTGGCCCCATAGGGAGCTCCACTGGAGGTCCCAGCCACCGCCCGCATGCGTCCGCCTCACCCACGTCGGCACACCCCTCACACGTGTCGCGGCCCCACGGGGAGCTCCACCGAAGACGGTATTTACAAATGCGGTTCTCACATTTGCATATGGTTGGGTTCTTCGCCAGGCTAATTTACCCTTCGCATTTTCAAGAGACACTTTTTCGGAAACGGTGAAAGAACAGCCCTGCCGCTGCCAGGCCCCACTAAGGCACTGGCACATGGGGGATACATCGACCTCGATGCATGGGGGCAACGATCTCAGACCCCCCTCGAATCATGAAGGAATCACGACTGAAGGCTATTTTCACTATCTACGCAACCCGACGGCCCCCTATGCCTATAGGCATAGGGGGCCGTCGGGTTGCGTCTGACGTTGCAGCCCCTGCGCGTGTCGCACCTCCCTTCCTCCTGCTCCGTTTCTCTCTCTTGAACTTTCTTTTCCCTCCCCGCCCCAGGGCACGACCCTCCTGAGGTCTTGGCCAGGGGCAGTGCCCCGCAGGCTCTTGGAGGCTAGGTATCACACGGACCGGGGGGAGGGAGGGGGAGCGGCCAGTTTCCGTCGACCTCGAATAGTTGACACATCGACGATGCATCGTTGATGTCAGGGCGATGCCTCGACGATGTACAGACGATGCATAGGACGGTCTGCATCGACGATGTATCGACGATGCATAGGCGATGTACCGGCAATTCGGGGTCGGTGCTCCCCCCTGCGGCAGGTTCATGCCGCGATGGCGCGCCAGCGACGCTGGCGAAGGCGTTGGTTGAAGTCCACATGATAGCACGAGGCGGAAGCACCGACTGACAGTGCAGCTCCACGTGACCCGACGGAACTCAGCCTTGGAGGATCGGGGCAGCGATCGGTTCAAGGCTGCAGGGCCGACGCAGTGTCAAAAACTTGTGCGCGCGCCGAGGCCGCACGAACTTCTGCCGATCCCCCCAGGTCGCTCCCCCCTCAGAGGGGGAGGGGGCCTTGGGCGCCCCTCGCGTCGCGAAGAGATCTGATGCCCGGGCGTCGTCGTCGTCGTCGTCGTCGTCGTGATGATGGTGGTCGAGCGTCGTCGCCGTCGCCTTCCTCTTTGCCCCCGCCCGCACCAGGCGTTTTCGTCCCGTTTCGGGCCCCGGGACCATCACAGATCGATCTGGTTCGAAGAATGCTGCAGTGCACGTCCTGTTTTGCTGGGTAGCGCGCGCCCTGTTCGGAAAACGCCGGGCCTCATGGGGAACACACAACGGATGGTGTTTGGCAATGTTCGGCTCCCTGAAGCCCTCGCCGGGCCCTAGGGCCGTCTCCAAGCGACTCAGATTCAGAAGCTGGCCCCACGAAAGTGGCAAGACATCTGGAGAGCCGCGGTGGAAAAAACACGACGTCGGATCTTTGGGGAGGGGGGGCCACGACATCGGGCCAGACGTGTTGGCAAGATCGATATGAGGTCTATTGTTGCTGTCGGCGTCTCGGAGACCTCCCCGTGCCCCGGGGACGTCAGCAGAACGACTCGGGGCGGAAACCAGAGGGTTCCAAAGGGGGTGTAGGGGAGTTGTTTTTCAAAGTGTATCCCTGGGGCCAGAGCCAACCAGGGAGACGTCCTGCGCATCGCAGGCCCCATGCGGCCCTTGGCCATCTGCGTCTGCCCACTGCATCCATCGCCCGCATCATGATCGCCGTCATGGGTGCGCAGTGGCCCTCCGGCTGCACATGAGCCATTAGACAATGACGCGTCCTCGTATTTCCTGATTGCGCCACGGACGCTGAAGCTGTTGCCGCATGTCGTAACAATTGCACCGATATGCGGGGAAGACATGGGTATGTGTTTCATGGACTTGGCTGCTGTTGGAGGCGGTATGACTCCCATGCGTGGTCCAGGCCAGGGAAGGCGAGTGACAGATGTTGGTCATGGTCACGGTCACTGTTCATGGAAGCGCGGTTTCCATGATTCTGTCGCCAGTTTATAGTCCGTCATCAGTTTCTACACGTGTTCTTCTACTTTGCAGAAGTTGCGCACGCTATCTGTGCGTAAACAGTTTTCGGTTCGGAGCGTCACGTTTCAATCCTGGTTGCGGTTACTAGTAATTGTGTTTCGACTGTTCTCTGGAAGCGACTCGCCGCAGTTCTGGAACAGCAGAAGTGACGGAAAGAGCGAGGGGCGAGCGAGTGACGTTGAGCAGGGGCGAAGCCCTCCTTAGGGGG
This sequence comes from Prorocentrum cordatum, assembly GCA_963575745.1. Classification (NCBI taxonomy): domain Eukaryota; class Dinophyceae; order Prorocentrales; family Prorocentraceae; genus Prorocentrum; species Prorocentrum cordatum. Next base: position 265,795 of record CAUYUJ010016156.1, on the reverse strand, counting down.
AGTGCAGAGGGGGGTTGAGGCGGGAGTGTTGGGTTGGTAATGGCCCGTTTCCTTTTGTATTTATTCGAGTGAAGCGGTTCCCGGGCGGCTCCCATGGCCCGATTCTTCGTATCTGTTCGGGTGAAGCGGCCCAAGGGCCCCAAGACGGCCCAAGAGGGCCCCAAGACGGCCCCAAGAGAGCTTCAGATGGCCGCTAGACGGTCCAAGAGAATCTCGAGACGGCCCTGGAGGCCCTCAAGAGGGCCCCCTGAGAGAGCCTCCAGAGGCCAAAACTCTTGATTTCCCTATGGTGTTTTGCATGTTTTCGGGGTTCTCCCGTTTTCCGTCCCAGAAGGGCCCCAGACAGCCCAAGAGGCCCCGAAGATCGTCCCAAGACGGCCCCACAGGCGCCCCAAACGGGCCCAAACCGTCCGAGAGGGCCCCCAGACGGGCCCAAGACGGCCCAAGAGGCCCCAAAGATCGTCCCAAGACGGCCCCAGAGGCGCCCCAAAGGGGCCGCAAACGGCCCAAGATAGCCCCCAGACGGCCCAAGAGGGCCCCAATACGGCCAAGAGGGCCCCCAGGGCCCTAAGAGAGCTCAAGAGGGCCCCAATAGGCTCCCAAGCGGGCCCGAAGAGGAGGAGGGGGAGAAGGAGGAAGAGGAGGAGGAGGAGGAGGAGGAGGAGGAGGAGGAGGCTCCCAAGAACGAGCGGTGACGCAACCAGCTCTTACCACCAAGGCTCCCAAGAGCGAAGGGTGCCATGAGCCATCTCGGGCAGGTTGCTGCAGCGCTCTTTCCGTTTCCGTGCCGGCCCACGGGGCAGGCAACGAACCAAAACCGCGTTTTACACCGCAGGACGCATGCGCGTGCGGCCGTTTGAGAGCTTACACGAGCGCAGGAAGCAACAGCATCGTGGGCGCCCTTCACGACATTCCTGTTGGCGCGCACCGTCACCGCGCAGTGGCGAACGGGGGAAGCTTCCAGATCACCCGGCAGAGCAGAGCGGCAACGGCGCAGCGCCGCCTCCGCCCCCCTACGCTTTCCAGATATCCCAGGCCTCCTGTCCAGACATGGGGGGGAACAAATGTGAGGATCCTGGAGCTCCTCCTCCACCTGCTCCTGCTCCTCGATATGAGAAAGAGCGTGTTCTACCGCTGCTGGCGGAAAACCGGGGGGGGTCACTACCGGTTCGAACCCCTCCCCCCCCCCCCCCTCCGGAAAACCCGGGGGGGGGTCACTACCGGTTCGAACCCCTCCCCCCCCCCCCCCCCCCATGCTCATCATGGGGGGGGTCACTACCGGTTCGAACCCCTCCCCCCCCCCCCCCCCCCCCCCCCCTCCGGATCCGGAAAACCGGGGGGGGTCACTACCGGTTCGAAACCCCCCCCCCTCGAAAACCGAGTGGGGGTGCGGACAGTGGTGGGGACGGTGTTGGTGGGGACAGTGGTGAGGGGATAGCGGGACAGTGGTGGGGACAGTGGGACAGTGGGACAGTGGTGGGGACGGTAGTGGTGGGGACAGTGGTGGGGACAATGGTGGGAACAGGGGGGGACAGTGGACAGTGGTGGTGACGGTGGTGGTGGGGACAGTGGTGTGGGGACAATGGGAATGAGGTGGAAACAGTGGGACAGTGGAGGGTACAATGGTGGTGGGGACAGTGGTGAAGGCGGTGGCGAGGACGGCGGTGGGACAATGGGACAGAGGTACAGTGGGGACAGTGGTGGGGACAGTGGGGACAGTGGTGGGAACAGTGGGACAGCTCAGTGGGACAGCGGAGGAGTCAGTGGGACAGTGGGGACAGTGGGGATAGTCGGGCAGTGGTTGGGGCCGTGGAGACAGTGGGGAGAGTGGAACCGTGGTGGGAACAGTTCTGGGGACAGCGGGGACAGTGCGACAGTGGTGGGGCCACTGGTGGGGACAGTAGGGGCGGTGGTGGAACCAGTGGGGACAGCGGTGGTGAGGACAGTGGTGCTGGGAACACCAGTGGGGGATGTGATGCGGACGGTGGTGGGGACCGGGAGTCGTTTGCTGGCGGTGAGTAGGGGGGGGGGGGGGGGGGGGTCGAACCGGTAGTGACCCCCCCCGGTTTTCCGGATCCGGAGGGGGGGGGGGAGGGGGGGGTTCGAACCGGTAGTGACCCCCCCGGTTTTCGAGCGGGGGGGGGGGGGGGGGGGGGGGGGTTAGGGGAGGGGGGTTTTGCCGGGGGAGGGGGGGGGGGGGTGGGAGGGGAGGGGTTCCAGCAGGGGAGGGGGGGATTTTCGGAGGGGGGGGGGGGCGACCCCCGGGTTCCGGAGGAAAAGGTTGGCAATTTTCCATAGTAAAGCGGCGGTGGATCACGCTCTCTCCGATATAATCTAGGCCTCCTTTATCATATCTTTGGCCTAGGTATGACCTAGGCCTCCTAGATCATATTTAGGCCTCTTATCCTAGATCTGAAGAGTTGGCCTTGGGGAGCGTGTCAGTTAAGGGCCTAGACTGACGCTCTCACCCCATCTGGGAGGCCTAGACACTAGGCCTCCCAGATGGGGTCGGAGTCGATGGGGTCGGAGGATCGCTCCGTATCGCCGATGCATCGGCGATGCGGCTCGATGTCGAGGTCCGATTTCCTTCACGTCGACGTCGCCGATGCATCGCCCACGTCGACGATGCATCGCCCGTGCATCGCTGACGCCTCGCCGATGCATCGCCGATGCATCGGCGATGCGGCGCGATCCCCCGACTCCATCTACTCCGATCCCGTCGAGGAGGCCTCTATATTGCAGTGGTGGGGACCCTGGGGAGGGAGACGTTGCGGAAGCCGCCACGCCTGGCGCCCCAGGAAAGGCCTCACCTTCGAGGGGGTCTCGAGGTGGGTCTCCTCTTTCTTCCTCGTCGGAGGGCGGCGGAGGTGGGATGGGGCGGCTCCGCTGGCGGGTGCCAGCGGAGGTGAAGAAACTGGAGGTTCGGGGTCAGAGTTGAGTCGGGCCTGTCCCTCTACAGGAGGAATATACAAAATAGTTGAAACATAATTAGTCTGGGGACGATTCTTTTGTGTGGTTTGAGTATTTGCTGATTGTTTTTAGCCCCAAACCCGCCTGTAGGGGGGACAGGCCAGACTTCAGGTCAGAGCGAAGTGCGCCCAACCGGGACATTTGTTTGCTTGTCGGTTCGTGTCTCGCACGCAGGCGAGGGGGAATTGCGCGAGGGCGATGATGTGTCGGCCAAGGCCTAGGGTCAAGTTGGCGAAAGGTTAATTCTGCCTCCCAGATGGGGTCGGAGCAGCTGGGGTCGGAGGATCGCTCCGCATCGTCGATGCATCGGCGATGCGGTTCGATGTCGAGCCCGATTTCCTTCACGTCGACGTCGCCGATGCATCGCCCACGTCGGCGATGCCTCGCCGGTGCATCGCTGACGCCTCGCCGATGCATCGCCGATGCATCGGCGATGCATCGGCGATGCGGCGCGATCCCCCGACCCCATCTGCTCCGACCCCATCTAGGAGGCCTCTATATTGAAGTGGTGGGGACTCTGGGGAGGGAGACGTTGCAGAAGCCGCCACGCCTGGCGCCCCAGGAAATGCCTCACCTTCGAGGAGGTCTCGAGGTGGGTCTCCTCTTTCTTCCTCGTCGGAGGGCGGCGGAGGTGGGATGGGGCGGCTCCGCTGGCGGGTGCCAGCGGAGGTGAAGAAACTGGAGGTTCGGGGTCAGAGTTGAGTCGGGCCTGTCCCTCTACAGGAGGAATATACAAAATAGTTGAAACATAGTCTGGGGACGATTTTTTTTGTGTATTTTAAACATTTTTTATCATTCGCTCGCCCGAAACCCGCCTGTAGGAGGACAAGCCCGACTTAAGGTCAGAGCGAAGTGCGCCCAACTGGGACATGGGACATGGGCTTGTTTTTCGGTTCGTGTCCTGCATGCAGGCGAGGGGAGATTGCGCGAGGGCGATGATGTGTCGGCCAAGGCCTAGGGCCAAGTTGACGGTTTTCCCGTGGTCGTTGATTGTTCCATGCATCGTTTTGTTATTGTTTCGTGGGTCGTTCCGCGGAGCGTTTTGGCTCAAGCCAGTTTGGCTCAAGCCGCTTCGCTCAAGGATGATGATGGGGAGGCGCAGATGGAGCAAGCCGCCATGACGTCAGACTTCGGATGCTAGGCACCCGTATAAGATCTCGAGATGGCGCTGTTCCGTTCGAAGTGGCAGTCGAGAAGTATAGCCGGACGAGGCAGTGGAGCGCAGCACTGCAGCTGCTCCGCAAGAGCCTCCAGTCGGGTGCGCATCTTTCCCCAGGCCACTACATCACGATTGTCAGCGCATGCAGAAAAGCCGGGCAGTGGCAGCACGCACTTTCGGTGCTCAACGCGATGTGGGAGGCGAAGGTGAAGCCCAACGTCATCACAATGCCAGAACCTCTGCGTGCGAGAGGGCATTGTGCATCAATCGCTTTTTGTATTAAAAAAGGTTTCGGGGGGCCTGGCACGCGCCCCCGGGGCAGCTTGGACAGCCCTGCAGGCCTCGGGCCACGCCCCTTACAAGGCCCAGCGGAGCCCAAAGACGGCCGAAGAGGGCGCCCAAGTCGGCCCCCACCGCCCAAGAGGCCCCCAAGGCGGCCGAAGACCCAGAGAAGCCAAAATCACCGATTTCGTTTCTGGGTGTCTGAAGGATCTCCACGTCCTCGCCTGTTCGGGCCTGCGGTGCTGCAAGACGGCCCACGAGGCCCCCACTATCGCCCCAAGGCGGCCCAGCAGGCCCCCAGGAGCGACCCGAGAGGAGACCAGATGTTCGGCAACACGCGCGCCGCGGCCACGGAGGCATTCGTGTGCTGGCCTCTTCTCGTGCCTCCCTGCTCCCTTCTCGCTCCTCGCTCCTCGCTCCTCGCCGCTCTCTCGGCGCTCCTCGCCTCCCTCTCCTCGCCCCTGGCTCCAGCTCGACATCGAGGCTGCAGGAGCTCAGCGCTCCGACCTCCAGCCTCCAGCATCCCACTTCCCACTTCCACTTCCACCCATCGACCTCCACCCGACAGCAGACCAGCGCTCCGACCTCAAGCCTCCAACACTCGACTCCCCACTTCTCCCTCCACCCATCAACCTCGAGCCCTCCCAAACTCACCACTCCGACCTCTAGCCTCCAGCATCTGACTTGCCAATGCCTTACCCAGCCCAACCTCACGTCTTGCCCGTCCAACGAGGCCGCGGAGGAGGAAGAGGGGGAAGAGGAGCACGAGCCTACAGCACAGCGTCTGGCGACGTTCCGTTGTGCACCCTGAATCCGCGGCACACGACAGCCGCTTCCAGACGGGAGATTCCCGATGGAATAATTGAAGTACAGTGGGGTCGAGCATCAAGAAACCATGTGTTTTTCGTCAGGGTATCCTGTGTTTCGTTGCTCCGCGCGCCGCGCGTTAACTTCCCGCGGCCCTTGAAGGAGCTGCTGCGTTCCTGGTGCTCCCGGTCTCCCCTCTGGTGCACCTCGCGCGCGGGTTCGCAGAGGCGTTTTTTTTGCGAGGGCTTCTTGTGGCCGCGCCCGCCCTGTACAGGGTCCGACTAGAACAAGGAACACTTACTTTTCAAAAGGGGCTCGGTCGTTCCTTTGGTTGGCATGCGTTCCGCTACCTTTTCCGGCGGCGAGGCCCCCTGGTGTTCTTTCGGATTTCCTGGATTTACTTGGAATGAAAGGGGCTTCGTTCCTTATTATCTTGCACAGCTGTGTTGTAGAGCTCGGACCTCTTTATTTTTGTGGTTCGTGGTTCGTCCTCCTCTCCTGGTTCGTCCTCTTCCCCTGGCCTCCCCCCTGGCTTCCTCGATCCCCGGGGCCTCCCAGGGCAGCTCCCCTGGGTCGCGGAACCCTTTCTGCTGGTGATTCGTGGCTCGTCCTCCTCCCCCAGTCCTTCGTTGTCTGACTGTGCAAGAGCCAGGGCATGCGTGCCACTTGTTCATCGTTCCCTAGGTCAGGCCGAATACTGTAGTCGCTCGTTCGATGCAGGCGTTCCCGCGGCAGCATGCCCGCGTCCGACCGACACCGGCTCGGCACTCGAGCCTCCTGGCCTCCGCCATCCGACTTCCCGCCTCTGCTCCCCCGACCACCGACATTAAGTCGGGCCTGTCCTCCTACAGAAGGAATTTGGACGAAAAACAAAAGATACCCCACACATGCCACAAAATGGTTAAACAAGTGCTAGAAAAATCGTCCCCGTATTATTTTTTGACTATTTTTGATTATTCCCCCTGTAGAGGGAGAGGCCCGACTTAAAGCGACAGCCAGCCGACCACAGATCAACACAGCGTTAAGTTGGGCGTGTCCCTCTGCAGGAGGCATAGAATCCAAAGCGGTCACAACATAGTCTGGGGACGATGTTTGACTCTTTTGGAGCGTTCTGGGGGATTTGTTTTCATATTTTTCGTTAAAAATCCGCCTGTAGGGGGGGGAGGAGAAGAGGAGGAGGAGGAGGAGGAGGAGGAGGAGGAGGAGGAGGAGGAGTACGAGTAGGAGTAGGAGTAGGAGTAGAAGTAGGAGGAGGAGGAGGAGGAGAAGGAGGAGGACATGCACGACCGAAACATAGCGACCTCAGGCTCTCGACAACCCAAGCCCACCTCCACCCATTGACCTCCAGCTCCCACCAGCGTGGCAGCCCGACCTCTGGCGTCCAGCCTCCGACTCCCTTCAGCATCCATCTCTCGACCTCCAGCTTCCACCAGCTCGACACTCCGACTTCCAGCCTCCAGCATCCAACTTCGCACATCAACCTCCACCTATCCGCCTCCAGCCGACAGCGTCCGACGTCCCGCATTCACCTCCACCAATCGCCCTCCAGGCTTCAACAGCTCAGCGCTCCGACCTCCAACCTCCAGCATTTGGCTTCACAGTTTCACCTCGACCTAGTGACATTCGGCCGACAGCAGACCAGCACGCCGACATCCAGCCTCTAGAACTCGACTCCCCACTTCCACCTCAGCCTCCACCTATCGACTTCAACCCCTCCCGAACTCATCATTCAGACCACAGATCAACACAGCGTTAAGTTGGGCGTGTCCCTCTGCAGGAGGCATAGAATCCAAAGTGGTCACAAAATAGTCTGGGGACGATGTTTGACTCTTTTGGAGCGTTCTGGGGGATTGTTTAAAATATTTTTCATCAAAAATCCGCCTGTATGGGGGGGAGGAGGAGGAGGAGGAGGAGGAGGAGGAGGAGGAGGAGGAGGAGGAGGAGGAGGAGGAGGAGTAGGAGTAGAGTAGGAGAGGAGGAGGAGGAGGAGGAGGAGGAGGACATGCACGACCGAAACATGGCGACCTCAGGCTCTCGACAACCCAAGCCCACCTCCACCCATTGACCTCCAGCTCCCACCAGCGTGGCAGCCTGACCTCTGGCGTCCAGCCTCCGACTCCCTTCAGCATCCATCTCTCGACCTCCAGCTTCTACCAGCTCGACACTCCGACTTCCAGCCTCCAGCATCCAACTTCGCACATCAACCTCCACCTATCCGCCTCCAGCCGACAGCGTCCGACGTCCCGCATTCACCTCCACCAATCGTCCTCCAGGCTTCAACAGCTCAGCGCTCCGACCTCCAACCTCCAGCATTTGGCTTCACAGTTTCACCTCGACCTAGTGACATTCGGCCGACAGCAGACCAGCACGCCGACATCCAGCCTCTAGAACTCGACTCCCCACTTCCACCTCAGCCTCCACCTATCGACTTCAAGCCCTCCCGAACTCATCATTCAGACCTCCAGCCTCCAGCATCTGACTTGACGATGCCCGACCTAGCCCAACCCAACGTCTTGCCCAACTATCGAGGAGGCCCTTGAGGAGGAAGAGGGGGAAGAGGAGCACGGGCCTGCAGCACGACGTCCGGCGACGTTCCGTCGTGCAGCCTGCACCAGCGGCACATACCATCCGTTTCCAGACGGGAGGTGCCCAGTGATAGAATTGGCGTGGGCGTATTTTCGGCTTCCCACTTCCACCCCGACCTGTCGACGCCCAGCCGACAGCAGACCAGCACTCCGACCTCCAGCCTCCAGCACTCGACTCCCCACGTTCCACCTCCGCCTGTCGGCCTCAGGCCACCCGAAAAACTCCCCGCTCCGGCCTCCAGCACTGCACAACGCCCTGCTCAGCCCAGCCTCTTGTCTTGCCCAGGCGAGGAGGCCGTGGAGGAGGGGGAGGCAGACGAGACTACAGCACGGCACCCGCCGACGTTCCGTCGTGCGTCGTGCGCCAGCGGCGTGCGACATCCGATTCCAGATGGGGGATATTGGTTGGCAGAAGTGATCTGGGCGTGCCTTCGAGTCCAGCTCTTTGATGGCAACCTGCCGGCTTCAGCCGTGGTGAAGGGAGAGCCGTTTATACCAAAATCGACAGCCATTGCCTACAGATCCCTCGCGGCCACGGCGCACCAATCGGAAAGAATTGCCAGCCCGAGCGCCATCCAACAAACAGTGACAGCGCTCTACTGCTGACGATCGTCTGCACGTTCGCTCGACGACGACTGCATCGACGAAATCATCAACGAGCTTGGACTCACATATTGGAACTTTGTCTTGTTGAATACATATGTGAGGAGATCGGCCCCAGAAACATGGGAGACGAGTGATAATAATGTGTTTCGCTGGTTCTGGTCATGATCGGCCTGCTAATGGAGTTGGGGTGCTGGTGCAACAGCGCTGGAACAGGCACGTCAAGGAGTTCCGAGCCATGGCGCCAGGCTAGAAACACTTTGCGCACGACGGGGCCACGCGAATGTGTTGCTACTTGTTGCCTTAGGTCGGGCATGCCCCTCTACAGGAGGAAAATTCAAGAATAATAAAAATTATCCTGGCGAAGGACCCAACCATATGCAATTGTGAGTACCGCAATTGTGAATATCTTCTTCGGTGGCGCTCCCTATGGGGCCACGAAGCGTGTAAGGGTGTGCCGAAATGGGTGTGCGGGACGCATGTGGGCACACTCACTGGGGCCTTCGGTGGTGCTCCCTATGGGGCCACGAAACGTGTGAAAGGTGTGCCGACATGGGTGTGCGGGACGCATGCGGGCACACCCGCTGGGACCTTCGGTGGAGCCCTCTACGGGGCCACGAAACGTGCGAGGGGTGGGCCGAAATGGGTGTGCGGGACGCATGCGGGCACACCCACTGGGGCCTCCGGCGGAGCTCCCTATGGGGCCACGAAACGCGTGAAGGGTCACGAAACGCGAGAGGGGTGTGCCAACATGGGTGTGCGGGACGCATGCGGGCGGCAGCACTGGGGCCTTCGGCGGAGCTCCCTATGGGGCCACGAAGCGTGTGAAGGGTATGCCGAAATGGGTGTGCGGGACGCATGCGGGCGGCAGGGGCGGGGGGCGCTCCGCCATGGAGCTCCCTATGGAGCCACGAAACGTGTGAGGGGTGTGCCGAAATGGGTGTGGGTGACGCATGCGGGCGCGGGCACTGGGGCCTTCGGTGGAGCTCCCTATGGAGCCACGAAACGTGTGAGGGGTGTGCCGAAATGGGTGTGGGTGACGCATGCGGGCGCGGGCACTGGGGCCTTCGGTGGAGCTCCCTATGGAGCCACGAAACGTGTGAGGGGTGTGCCGAAATGGGTGTGGGTGACGCATGCGGGCGCGGGCACTGGGGCCTTCGGTGGAGCTCCCTATGGAGCCACGAAACGTGTGAGGGGTGTGCCGAAATGGGTGTGGGTGACGCATGCGGGCGCGGGCACTGGGGCCTTCGGTGGAGCTCCCTATGGAGCCACGAAACGTGTGAGGGGTGTGCCGAAATGGGTGTGGGTGACGCATGCGGGCGCGGGCACTGGGGCCTTCGGTGGAGCTCCCTATGGGGCCACGAAACGTGTGAGGGGTGTGCCGAAATGGGTGTGCGGCACGCATGCGGGCGGCAGCACTGGGGCCTTCGGCGGGGCTCCCGGGCCACGAACGTGTGACGAAATGGTGTGGTGATGCGGGGGCCTTGCTCCCTATGGGGCCACGAAGCGTGTGAGGGTGTGCCGGGTGTGGGTGACGCATGCGGCGCGGGCACTGGGGCCTTCGGTGGAGCTCCCCATGGGAGCCACGAAACGTGTGAGGGGTGTGCCGAAATGGATGTGGGTGACGCATGCGGGCGCGGGCACTGGGGCCTTCGGTGGAGCTCCCTATGGAGCCACGAAACGTGTGAGGGGTGTGCCGAAATGGGTGTGCGTGACGCATGCGGGCGCGGACACTGGGGCCTTCGGCGGAGCTCCCTATGGGGCCACGAAACGTGCGAGGGGGGTGCCGAAATGGGTGTGCGTGACGCATGCGGGCGCGGGCACTGGGGCCTTCGGCGGAGCTCCCTATGGAGCCGCGAAGCGTGTGAGGGGTGTGCCGAAATGGGTGTGCGTTGCAGGGGCCTTGTGCCGAATTGGGTGTGCGTGACGCATGCGGGCGCGGGCACTGGGGCCTTCGGTGGAGCTCCTATGGGGCTACGAAGCGCTGTACTGGGTGGGTGAAACGCAGGGAAGAGGGGGAGGAGGGAGGAGGGATGAGGGGGAGGAGGCAGCGGGAGGAAGGAAGGAAGGAGAACGCGGGGCACCGTCTCTTCAAAACCAGGACCCAACACCACAGGATGGTTGGGAAATAGTATGCAAATCGCATGTCGACGCTGTGTCGTGCTTTTCTGACACTGTTTCTGATTTTTTGTTGACAGCTGCTTCCTCCCAAAATCCGCCTGTAGGAGGACATGCCCAACCTAATTGTTGCCTACTTCCCGCGCGCGGGATGCAGCGAGGACCGCGTGCAGCAGCTGCACACGTTGATCTCTGCGTTACACGCCGGAGTACGCGATCGGAGGCACGACATCACAATAGCAAAAAATTCAGCGCTCCAGTCGAACACCGGGGCATGCCCCGAACCACGACTGACTTCGACGAAGAAATCACTCTGAAAACGCAAACTTTCGGAGCTCCGCGCGGATTTCTTGGACCTGCGCTGGCCCCTGGGGCGCTCCGTGCGGGGCCCATTGCTAATCTGAGAAATCCGTGCGGACCTCCAGAAGCTGGTGTTTACACCCTTTCGTTACGTCGGGCCTGTCCCTCTACAGGAGGAGTAGTCAAAAATAGTCCAGAACTGGGGACGATTTGTTTTGGCGATCTATATATATATATAGAGAGAGAGAGAGAGAGAGAGAGAGAGAGAGAAAGAGAGAGAGAGAGAGAGAGATAAAGTCCAAGAGCCTCCTGTCGGAGGAGCGCTCCGTGCACCAGGGATGGGGGCCCAGTGCTGATCCGAGAGATCCGCGCGGACCTCCAGAAGTTTGTATTCATACCCTTTCGTGTTCTTCCACGATTATGACGATGACATCTCAGACGACCACAAGGCCAAGCCAGATGCCCGGCACATCAGAAGCCACGAGTCTGGAGAGTGTGCTTCGAGAGGAGTTCGGCGGCGCGCGTGGGCGTCCAAGGAGCGCCCAGTCATTACCGATGCGTCCTTGTTCGCAAGCCAGCCCACTGTCAAGCAGACAACCTACACCCACAGCAGCGGCACCGAGCAGCAGGTCGACTATGTTCGCAGGCCTAGAGGTTGACACCACCACCAATATCAGCGGTGTGAAGAGGATCCCGATCTCGGCGATGGTGGTAATATTCTGGCTTCCAGGGCGGCCGAAATATTACCACCAACACCGAAGTCTAGGATTATCTTCCCCCTGTGGAGGCAACCCCCTGAGTTGGTGTTGGTGCCCACTTCCAGGCCTCCAACATGTCCTCGTGTCCCGACGTTTGTTCTGGACACGCCGTAATGTGCAGGCCAACCAGATGTTGGACCTCAGAGCTTACTCTGCGACACGGATGCGTCAGGCACGAAGAGCCGCGCAAAGCAGCACTACGCCACAAGCGCCCAGGCCTCGTACGCTTAGCGTACGTTGTTCAGACTACAGGGCCGTGATTGGACAATTCTGCTTGCAACGATTTCCGACCACCGATCGGCAACCGAGCGACGAGCAGCACCGACATGCACAGTGGCCCCGACGCACGACCACTCGACATGCACAGCGGCCACGACGCACGTCCACTTGCAGTCGGGCGGCGGTCGACACCACAGCGTACACGACCGCAGCCAGAGATGATCTCAACAGCCGACGTACCACGGCCTCAAGAAGAGCTCCACGAGCACATCGGCACGGTAACCATTGCTTGCAGCCGCATCGGGTCGCAGGGTGCCGGCGCGGCCGCAGCTCGACCTGTCCACCCCGACACGGGTACAAGTTGATCCAACTGCGGAGGAGAATTCCGAACGACAGCGCTCAGACACGGCGACACATCAGCAAACAAGGAGGCGCGGAGACGGAATCGGATCTCACAACGTATGCGCATCAGCAGCATATTTGAAGAATGCCCCGGGCTGAGCCGACTCACGGTCATCAGATCTGGAGGACAGTTAGCAGACATGCGCGGACCAAACGAAACAGAACAGCAGAGAATCCATTGCGAACGTGTTCGCCGGCTTCTCCACGCACCAGCAGGCTGCGCTGCCAGACCTGCCAGCCGACAGCGTGCCACCATTCATTCTCCGAGAGCTCGATAGAGAGCTGTCCAACCTCAAGTGGGGAAAGCGGAAATGCACCCGACACGAGTGGAATCAGAGCCGAGATGAACCAGGCAGTGATGTGATGGCACTGTACAACACGACCTTGCAAACTGACTCACCGTCCCCGCAAAGTTGGCGGCAAACCGTGATACAAACCGTGATATCAGGTATCCCGAAAGCAGACGACCTCACGCAACCACAGCAATATGAACCAACTTGCAGGATACACATTGATCATCTCTAATAATTCGAAGGTTCTTTGATTTTTTTGGGGGGCCAAGATCCTTTCATTTCTAGTTGTTCTACCCTGGGCCTCTTCCTGGCCACTAGGGGGCCAGGGACAATTAGGAACAAGCACACTTATAAACGAGCACGATTAGAAATGAACGACGTGCACCTTCAGTCGACAAGATCTTCAACAAGCTTCTTTGCAACATATTGCGACCATACCTTGATGAGTCACAGCCGGCGGATCAAGCTGGATGCCGGCCGCGGCGTTCAACGCAATATCACTTCTTCGTGTTGCACATGTTTCGTGAGCGTGCGCCAGCATGGAACGTACTCCTTTGGATAGCACCGCTTGAGTTTAAGAAAGCCTTCGGCTCGGTCGGGCACGAAAGCACGTGGGCAGCATTGTCGAGCCAAGGCGTTCCACCAGCTTGCATTCACTTCATCATTTTTAAAATCGTTTTCAGTATATCATGCGCCCTCTCGTCGCTAGCTGGAAACGGCGGGAAAAAGGGATCCAGTTGGGTTCCACAATATACTGCAGCCTTGCAAGTCTCTGTTTTGCCGGCGGCGTCCTCTCGACGAGCCGTACCCTTCTAAGTCTGACGACAATGCTCGAGGAAATGGTTGCAGCTGCACAGCAGCACGGTTTGCACATCCACCCAGGCATGATCAAGATTTTGATCTCTTTGGGTGAGCGCACCGGGAGAGCACGGCAACGTGTCGTCAACATCCACGACACGGATATCGATATTTCACCGCATCATTGCAATGTCAAGTATTCGAGGCAGCGGATCGGATTTCAAGACGCCATGCCCACAGAGGTTCATCACCGACCCAAAGCAGGATGGGCCGCACTCGCAACACGCAGGCACGAGCTCACAGGAAAATGCCACCCTTTGAAGCACCGGCTCGTGCTTTACAGCGGCACTGTCACGCCGATGGCGGCGCAGATACGTGGATTCAGAGCCCCGAATCATCAGGGGTAACTCGGGTCAGGGATAACTCGGGTTCGCTTTTTCGGGAACCCGAACCCGAGTTATCCCGGACCCGAGTTACCCCGGATAACTCGGGCGCCCAGAGCCCCGAATCATCAGGGGTAACTCGGGTCAGGGATAACTCGGGTTCGCTTTTTCGGGAACCCGAACCCGAGTTACCCCGGACCCGAGTTACCCCGGATAACTCGGGCGCCCAATGGATCATGACCGTGCTTCTGATGTAACCGCTACGACGCACACGGCGCAGGATGATACGAATGACCGTTGGACCCCCAATGCGCCGCCGAGCCACCGACGCGAACGGCTCCGACGAGATAGAGACCGACGCATCCGACCACGGCGACAATCACACGAACCGGGTGGTAGAAGTGGGGTCTTGGGTGGAGTCTATCGAACGAGCGACACGACAGGCAGAGGGCTTTATGCATAACGCAGAGTTCACGGATGGGCCATGACACAAAGGAGGACGGCGTGGCGATGTGCTGGCACATTGGAGAAACATTCCGTTCAAGATTCGGCACGGTGCGCCATCTCTTAGCGCCCCTCCATACATGGCAATCTGAAGTGGCACAGGAACTCAGGTGGTCGGTGCAAGCGTTGGGATGGCAACAACGCGAGTTCCTTCATTTCTCGTTCCTTGCTACTCGCTGATCGCTCCTCGCTTGCCCCCCCCTAACTCTGACTCCTCGCTCCTTGCTCCTGGGTTCACTCACTCCAGGTTGCGCCAGCCGGCAACGGTACCAAGAAACAGCGCACTGCAGCCTCAAGCAGCAACAGGGAACAGCAGCAGTCCGCAGCAAGCAGCGGCAGCACACACCAAACGTTCGCAGATTCAGCAACATGTCGCAGGCAGCAGCATCCTGCAGCTGCAGACAGGGACAGCAGAGGCGAAGTTCAGACCCACCGTCATCACGAACGTCTTCCGGCGGCGTTTTTGCCCTGGCCCCACGTGCCATCTCGGACAGAGTTCGTGGACGGTGGGCCACGGCTCAGCCCTAGTCTCTCCTACAATGCAGCACCCTTGGCGTGCGAGAAGGTTTCTGTCCCGAGAGGCTCCCCAGGCCCGCCCGGGCGCCCTGCCGAGTCCCCTGGGCGCTCGGAGACTCTTCCGGGGGTCCCAAGATGCTCCAAGACGGCCTCAAGGCGGCCCATGAGAACCCCCAGGAGAGCCCCCAGAGGCAAAAATCGCCGTTTGCCCTTCTTCAGAGCGTGAATTGCCTACCCCGCTTTCGCTTCCAGGCAAAACCAAGTCATACCATACGCCTCCTCGTCAAGCGGCCTGACCAGTACATGCCGTAGTTTGGATCGCTTGGTATCTCTTGGAAGCCAGGGTGGTCAAAAGCGAGGTAGGTTTGTTTGCCCCCAACTTCTGTAATCGTATAGTTGTCCAATGTCCGTTCTTTCCGTCTGCACAGTCTCCAAGACGGCTGTGCAGGCTCCGAAGATCGCCCCAAGACGCCCCCAGACTCATCCAGGAGGGCCCCAAAACTGCCCAAGACGGCCCCGTGACGGCTCCAGAGGCGCCCGAGACGGCCCAAGAGGCACCCCAGACAGCCCCAAGAGCGCCCAATAACGGCCCGAAGACAGTTCAGAGACGCTCAAGAGAGCGCCCGGACGCCCCAAGAGGACCCCGAGCGAATTCCAGGATGGCCCCAGAGGCTTCCAAAGCAGGCCAGGAGGCTCCCGAGACGGCCCAGGAGGACCCCCCAGGAGAGCTCCACAAGGCAAAAATCATCCCATTCCTTTCGGAAGACGTATTCCCCAAAACAGCCTAAGACGGCCCCGGGACGGTTCCAGAGGCGCCCGAGACGGCCCAAGAGGCACCCCAGACAGCCCCAAGAGCGCCCAATAACGTCCCACGATGGCCCCAAGACGGCCCCAAGATGGCCCGAGAGGCGCCCCAGACGGCCCCACGTCGCTCCAAGACGGCCCAGGACAGAAGGCTCCGGGAGACCCCCAGGAGGTCGAAAAGGGGTTCCAAAAACGGCACCCAAGAGGCCTTGGATGCTTGTCTCTTGGGGAGCGTCGAACTTCCAGCGGTGAGCTCGAAGGGTCGACCCGTGCCCTCGCACTGGGGCGAGTTCGTGGGGCCCTCTTGGGCCGCTTTGGAAACCTCTTGGCCCGCACTGGAGATCTCTTGGGTCGTTTCGGCGCCCTCGTGCGGGCCTCTTGAGGCGTCTAAGCTCCAGACGAACGGACAGGAACAGGCCCGCGCCCACCTGCCCCGTTCTCACCACACTACCGGACAAAGTCGTCATTCGGCCCCTGCGAAGAGCAGATCAAATTATCACGGCGACACGCCCCGCAGAAGATATGATGAACACAGAACGCGGCGTGAGAAACATCTTCTGTCCACACCACGTCGTGCCTACATGGGTGTGCTTCCATTGACACTGCCTCCACCACCGCCTTTCTGCCTGCCTGCTTGTCTGCATCCCTCACTCACCTCCCCCTCCAGCGGCCGCCTTCTCCATCCAGGCCGCCCCCTCCAACCTCCGCCCTCCGCGAAGCCCCAGAGACGCTCCATTCCATGTCCACACCATGGCGCGCAGAGCTCGCGGCCGGAAGGCCGCGGGTCAGCCGTGGCCCATCCTTCAATACCGGGATCAGCGCGTGCGAGCTCGGACAGAGTGGTTCGGGCCGGCTCCTCGCGCCCAGGGGGCTGGCCTTGACGGTCGCCGGCGCTCCTCGGACGGTGCTGGACCGCCGAAGGCGCGCCAGAAAGCCTTACGAACAGCCCCACCGAGACCCACAGCTGGCCCCGAGACTTCCTGGAGGGCCCCAGGACCAGGAAGAGGCCTCCTTCAAGACGGCCGCAGAGCACCCCCTTGCGGCCCGATTGGCTAAAAATCGTGCGTGCTCGTCGTTGTTGTAAGGTTTTCGAGATTCTCTCCATTTCGGGCCAGCAGACGCTCCAGACGGCCCGGTGCAGCTCCAGACGGCCCCTGGGAGCTCCGAAATGCCCAGTCTCGCCCGAGACGCCTCCACCGCTTCTCGGACGGCTCAAGCAGCCCACAGACGCCCCCCAAGATCGCCCCAATACGGGCCCCACAGAGCCCCACGGGCCTCCCGAGACAGCCCCAGGACGGCCCCCAGCGGGCTCCCGCACGGCCTCGGCCCCCCTACAGCCGAACCCAAGGGGGAGGGGGAGGGGGAGGGGGGGGAGGAGGGGAGAGGAGGAGGAGGAGGAGGAGAGGAGGGAGGAGGAGGAGGAGGGAGGAGGGAGGAGGAGGAGGAGGGGAGGGAGGAGGAGACGAGGAGGGAGGGAGGAGGGAGGAGGAGGAGGAGGAGGAGGAGGAGGAGAGGAGGAGAGGAGGAGGAGGAGGAGGAGGAGGAGCCCCCCAGTGCCCCATGCCCAGGAGGGCCCCCGGCCGAGGCGGGAGACTTCAAGAGAGCCCCAAGACAGGCTCGTAGAGCCTAACGGGCCCCCCGAGCCAGCCCCTGGAGGAGGAGGAGGAGGAGGAGGAGGAGGAGGAGGAGGAGGAGGAGGAGGAGGAGGAGGAGGAGAAGGGGAGGGGGAGGACGAGGAGGAGGAAGGAGGAGGAGGAAGGAGGACGAGGAGGAGAGGAGGAGGGGGAGGAGGACAAGCTAGGTGCGCTCGCGTCATATCTGACGTCCTACCCCTCCCTCCCATCCCTTACCATGGCGCTGATTTTCTCTATCCGCGGACGCGTGTCGTAGCGGACCTGTGGCTCCGCGCGCGCGTGCGTAGTGGGTGGTGGTGCACGTGCGTGCGTGTGTGCGTGCGTGTGTGCGTGGTTGTGGTGGTGCTGGTGCTGGTGCTGGTGCTGGTGCTGTGCTGGTGCTGGTGCTGGTGCTGGTGCTGGTGCTGGTGCTGGTGCTGGTGCTGGTGCTGGTGCTGGTGCTCGTGCTGGTGGTGGTGGTGGTGGTGGTGGTGGTGGTGGTGGTGGTGGTGGTGGTGGTGGTGGTGGTGTGGTGCGGCGCGGTGGTGGCTGGCGGATGGGCGCGCGAGAAAGAGGCCCGCGCTGGGGCGAGAACGGCATCCTGAACGACGGAGGCCAAACACCGATCCGAAAATGAGGCCCACGCTGCAGCGGGAGCACGATTCGGAACGATTCGGGCGCAGAAATGAGGCCGGTGCCTCAGCGAGAGCAGCATTTTGGGAAAAAACGCAGGCGAAAACCCGTTTCCCAGGAATCCTGTGTGTAAAAAACAGTACGCGGGGGGGGTCGGATATCTTCGGGACGCCATCGGGGGAAGAGGGAGAGTATTTTCATATTGTGTAATTGTGGAGGAGGAGGAGGAGGAGGAGGAGGAGGAGGAGGAGGAGGAGGAGGAGGAGGACGGCCCCAAGCGAGCTCCCACGCGGCCTCGGCCCCCCGGCGGCCGCGGCCCCCAGGGGGGCCCAGCGGAGGCTCCACGAGCGTCCCAGGACAGCCCCACAGCGCCTCCAGACAAAACCAGCAAGGATGCCAGATTCGTCCGGCCGTGCTCGCGGCCCCCGATGGGGTCTCTCCGAGGCTACATCGGCGGCGTCAGCGGCGCCCGATGGAGCCCCGCGGAGGCTCTTCGAGCGTTCCATGACAGCCCCGCAGAGCCTCCGGACAACCACGAGCATGGATCCTCACGACGGCGCCGACGACAACGACGACGACGACGGCAGCGATTCTACAATGAGCTCCCCTGGCTGTTCCCCCAGACGAGGCTCTGGGAGACAGCCCGGGAACGGCCCCAGAGTCCAAAATACCGCAAGAGGGCCTTCAAGACGCCCCGGACAGAATCGCAGGAATTACCCAATATGCCCTCGACACGGCCCCAGAGACACCCGATCTGTTCAGCTTCGACGAGTGGTTCACCCACGGTGTGCGAGTCTCAGGTTCCGAACCCCGTGGATTTGATCCACGGGTTTGCACGAGTCTCTCCTACAATGGCTGGCCCAGCGCTCACGGAGGTGCCGATCGGTGGCAGCGGACCGGCCCGCTCCAGCGGCCCCTGCGAACCCCAGCAGGCCTCGGCGCGCTTCCAAGATGAGCGTTCCGAGACGCACCAGGAGGCCCCCAAGAGGGCCCCCAGACGGTCGACGGTCCGAGAGGGTCTCCGAGACGCGCTCAGAGCGTTCGACAACGCCTCAGACATTCGCCATACTACTGCCCAAGAGGCTTTCAAAATGCTCCAAGTGGGCTCCACGACGAGCCGTAAGAAAGCCCGAACACTGAACAATTGTTCCGTTCCCTTGGGGGAACGTGCATTTTGGCAGTCCCGGCTTGCCCTCTTCATAGCGTCCAAGACGGCCATACGGGGTCCCAAGAAGCGCCCCTGGCGGCCCACGGGGTTATTACCCAAGACGGCCTCAAGAGCGGCCCAGGACTTCCAAGACGACACCCAGACGATCCCCAGACTGCTCCAGGGACGCACAAGACGGCAACAGACAACCCCAGACTGCCCTGGACGGCCTCCACACGGCCCAAGAGGCACCCTATACAGCCCAAGAGGGCCCCAGGAGGCTTCCAGGAGGCCGAGACGAAGCGCTGAGAGGTTCCTAAACGACCCCCAGAGGCCCCAAGATGACGGCCCAAGAAGCACCGAAGACAGCACCAACACCAACCAAAGACAGCCTAAGACAGTCCGAAGACGGTCCCAAAACGGCTCCAAGCACACCATGGGGACCATGGGGCTCCTCGGCCTTCCTGACGCTTGTTTGGCGTTCCCTGCCGGATTTGGCCCAAAATCCCTATCCCTTACTGTCGGTCTGGAGCCCTCTACGCAGCCTCTTGGGGCCATGTCGTGTTTCGCTCTTGCAGCTCTCTCGGGGGCCTCTTGGGCCAGCATAGGGCCATTTGGGAGGCGTCTCACGCGATCTTGGGCCGTCTGGGGCCGCTGGGCCGACGGCCCAAATGATGCATGGGGTTATTTGGGAGGCGTCTGACGCTATCTTGTGCCGTCTTGGGCTGTGTTGTGCCGACGTTCCAAATGATGTGACGACGATGATGATGATGATGATTATGATGATGATGATGATGATGATGATGATGATGATGATGATGATGATGCTGATGCTGATGCTGATGATGATGATGATGATGATGATGATGATGATGATGATGATGATGATGATGATGATGATGATGGTGATGGTGATGGTGTGATGGTGATGGTGATGATGGTGATGGTGATGGTGATGATGATGATGATGGTGATGGTGATGGTGATGTTGGTGATTATGGGAGTGCGTGCACAAGAATGGGGTAAGAGATCGGCTTGTCGTTTGCATCTGCAAGCTCCGAAGCCTTTTTGGCTCACAGGGTTGAGCCTGCGACCTCCGGCCTCGGCATTGGATGGCCGGAGGCCCTCTCCAGAAGCTGTTCCTGCTCCTGGGCCACGAGGCGCTGACCTACTGGCTGCTGCGGGCACCCGAGCCCCCCGCGCTGGCCTGCCCGCCGTGCGAGTGCAGGTGCCCGGCGCCGAGGGAGCCGTGGGCCTTGGTGCCGGCGGCCTGCGAAGAGGCGGACCCGCAGTGGGGGGCGCTGCCTCAGGCCTTCGGCGCCGGCCTGGCGGGCCAGCTTGCGGGGCGGCTCGCCTGGGGCTGCGGCTGCTGAGCCCTCTCGTGCTGCTCGTGCTGCAGGCGCCATGGCGGCGGTGATCCGTCAGGGCCACGCGGAGGCGGAGGAGATCGTCCGCTCCGCAGGCCTGGAGCTCCGGCGGCCCGAGCAGGTGATTTTGAAGTTCGGCGAGGTGACCACGCTGGACGACCTCTTCGGCGGCAGCTTTCTCCCGCGGCGACGGGCTCGCCTTCCCGCTGTCGCCGACACGGGGACGGCAGGAGACTCGGGCGGGGAGGTCTTCCCAGCGCGCGGGCTTGGGCCCGCCATCGCAGGCCATGTCTGGGTGCTGGCAGAGCCCTCCGCCATCGGACCCGTGGGCAGCGAGGTCAAGCTTGAGGCCGATGACGTGCGAGTCGACAAGTACGACGCCCTGGTGATCCGCGGAGATGGCTATCGGAGGGTCACCTGCATTCGGACGGACCTCCTGGAGAGGTTCATCGCCGACTGGTGTGGGATGGCGCGTGCGCAGCTGCTGGTCACGGGCGAGGCCCAGCCGGAGGCGAGCCGTGCGCAGACCATCCTGGGCGCGGATCCAGGCCAGGCGGCCTTGCCAGCGGCGGCCGCTGACAGTGGGGACGCCCGTGCGCT
This sequence comes from Prorocentrum cordatum, assembly GCA_963575745.1. NCBI lineage: Eukaryota > Dinophyceae > Prorocentrales > Prorocentraceae > Prorocentrum > Prorocentrum cordatum. The sequence goes on along the minus strand of CAUYUJ010016156.1, from coordinate 244,934 downwards.
CTGGTTGGATTAGGACGAGCTGGGGACCAGGTACAAGGATTTCCGCAAGTGCTGCCAGGAGTCGCACAGCCTCGTGGACCCAGACGTCCCGCTGCAGGGGCCTTGCACGGTGCATGCCGTCATGCGCCACATGGAGCGTCACGGGAGCAATCCACGCCTCTGGCTGGCCATCTGGGCACGAGAGCGCCGCATTGAGGACTCGGACCGCGTGATGCATGAGATGCGGTGCCTGATCGACATCCTCTTCCTGGGTGCGACCTACGACCAGGTTAACCTCCCAGCGCTGGCCAGCATGGAGGTGGCCGTGCGCCGGGTGCAGACCATCGTCGACGCGTACCAGGTCGCTGGCAAGGCCCCGAACTGGCAGCTCGCAAGCTACTTTGCGGGCACGTCCTCGGCGGTCGATGCGATCGCACCAGAGACGAGGCAGTACGTGGCCAAGAAGGCGAAGGAGGACGCCGACATCGCCGCGGGGGCCCAGCGGGCGCGGACGCTCCAGGCTGGCTCGAGCTGGCGAAGAGGAGACCCCCGAGGGGGGGGCAGGAGGCGGAGGTCGGGGGAGAGGCGGCCGTGGCCGCGGCGGCGGCGCCGGTGGCCGCGGCCGCGGCAGTGGCGCCCCCCCGGCGCCCAATGACGACCCTTGGGCACGGCGGGGGGAGTGGGCCGCCCCCCGCCGAGACGTATCGGCCCACTTCGGCCGCCCTTCCGCCAGGGCGGGGCTCGCGCTTGCTCTTCCCGATCCCCTTGGTGGCGGAGGGGCTTGGCGGCCGACATCATCGTGAGCGACGGGGACCTCGTGGCCATCGGCGCACCTGTGTCGTCGTCAATCGGGCGATCAGGGCGCTCAATTGGCTGGAGGGCCTGGCTAGCAGCACTTTCTTGCATCGGTGCGACTTCACCGGCATGCACAACGAAGTAGTGGCGCGCATCGAGGGCCTGGTCAGATCCCAGGAGCCGGTTGCTGACGCACCCTCGCCGAGATCGCTCTTTTTGCAGATGATCCGCGGCGTCTCCCTGTACGAAGAGTGCCAGTCGATCATTGCCCCCTTCCAGTTGCGCCTTGTCTTTGCCGGCCGACGTCTCCACGGCGCCGGTCGTGGGCGACGTCGTCGACCAGCAGGGGCGCCTCTTCCTGGAGGGTTGTGGAGAGCGTGCGCTACGAGACGCCGGCGAGTTTGAGAGCTTGCGGCGGCGCGACATGGTCAAGCCGTGCTCAGATCCCCGCCTGGCGCGGTCGCGCCGGCAGTGCCTTCGGTTCGTTCGCCGCCTGCACGGCATCGGCATGCCCCGGTATGCCACGCGGCCGATCGACTTCATTGGATCCTTCTTCGTCTGGAAGAAGGGCAGGACCAAGCAGAGATTGATCCTGGATGGGCGAGCCGCCAACCAGCGGTTCGCCCAGCCTCCCCATGTGGACCTACTGACCGCGGAGGGCCTCTCGAACATCGAGGTCTACGTCGACGAGGACCCTGAGCTGGCCACCGACCTGGGCCGAGGTGCTCTTCGGGCGCTCCGAGTTGCCCTAGGCGTGGCCGACGTGGAGAACTGTTTCCACCGCGTGATCATGCCGCCGTGGATGAGCGCTTTTTTCTGTTACGAGCCAGTGTCCGCCGCCGAAGTCGACCCCATCGGGCCTTCCGCTCATTGAGGGCGATCGGGCTTTCGGCGACGCTCAGGTGTGGCCGGCCGCGCGCCCTCTCCCCATGGGGTTCGCATGGAGCCTCTACTTCTGCCAGAACGCCAACGCCAGGCTCTCCGGCAGCGCGCCCCTTCTTCGCCGCGCCCGTCTGCTGTCCGACCGCGGAGACTAGGCGGTCCTTGCGACTGGAGACCCCGAGACAGACCTCTGGCGATATATACGTGTACGTGGACAACCGCGGAGTCATGGGCCGGCACGCCGGCACGGTGGAGGCCGCCTTGTCGGAGCAGGTCCGGGTCTTCGGGGAGAGCGGCCTGGACATCCACGAGGTCGAGCTGTTCACCGAGAAGGGCTCCGCGTTGGGGGTCGACCTGGACGGGGCGCGGCTCGCGACCTGTCTCACCGCCGAGCGGCGGGTCAGGCTTGAGAGGGGGCTGCTCTATCTCCTCCAGCGTGGCCGCGCGAGCGGGCAGATGGTAGAGAGCGTGCTCGGGCACTGCACCTACGCCGCCCTCATCGAGGGGGAGACCATGACCGTGTTCTCGGCCGCGTACGCGTTTGTGCACGCCACGTACACGAAGGACGTAGAGCTCTGGAGTACCGTCAAGGCGGAGTTCACCGCGTTCGTCGGGCTGCTGGTCTTCATGGAGAGCGATTGGTGGCTGCCGTGGAACAGGGACGTCACCGCCTCGGACGCGTCGCCGGAGGGCTTCGGCATTGTCAGCTCTCGCTGGTCGTCTCACGACGTTGCCGGCGTCGGACGAGCCCGAGAGCGAGGCCGTTTCCGCCGAGGAGGGACTGTCGCCCCGCGGGAGTCCGCCATGGCGGCCGCCGGCTTTGTGCTCGAGGACGGGCGCTGGCGGCCGCGCGCGGGCGACGAGCTCGACGAGGACTGGTCCATCGTTGAGGGGGTCCAGGTGCCTGCCCGTCTTCTCCACCCAGGGGGCTGGCGCGTCTGCCGCGCAGGCACCTGGGGCAGGCGCGAGCATATCACTCTGCTGGAGGCTCGAGCCCTGCTGGCGTCGGCGCGTCGGCTGGCGCAGGTCGCTGTTGGCGGCAATCGCAGGCATCTCCACCTCTGCGATAACATGTCGGTGGTGCTGGCTGTGAGCCGGAGCCGTTGCCGGGACTTCACGCTGCTGACCGCCCTGCGCAAGCTGAGCGGCTTCTTGCTGGCCCGCAACATCAGGCTGCACGTGAGGTGGGTGCCGAGCGAGCTAAATTTTGGTGACGAGCCGTCCCGAATGCATCGGAAAAAAGCACCGTCGTCGCTCGCCTGGGCCATCCCCGACGTCGTCCGCAGGGCGCGGTCGCCGCAGGCTCGAGCCGATGAGCGAGGAGCGGAAGCGGCGGCGGACCTTGAGCGCGGGGGCCCCGGGGGTGTGCCGGACCGCAGCTCGGGAGCGACCCTGGCGAGGAAGGTGCGGGCCTTGGCGGCGGCGGAGCCGCTGCTCCCGCCCCGCGCGACCGCGCGGACGGGAGCCTCCCGAGTGAGGCAGTTCTCACCGCAGCTGCCGCTGGGGGCCGGGGGCCCTCCTGCAGCCGAGGGCGTCTGTGAGCCGGACGCCGGGCGAGTGGGTGACGCAGACCGTCCGCGAGGAGAGCGGCGACTACGTCGTCAGGCGCGGCGCTCCGAGGCCGCCCACGTCGAGCTCCTCGAGCACTGGGCCCGCATCCGCGGGCGTCAGTCGGTCCACCCGACGAGAGCGGACACTGGCGACCCGGTCGAAGCGTCGGCTCTGGTGTTATCTCGAGGAGAATTTCAGGGCCGAGAACGACGGGATCACTCTGCTCGAGAAGCGCGCGGTGACGGACAAGGTCCACCTCGAGTGCGCCTACGAGGTGGCGTCCTTCGCCAAGCGCGCGGCAGCCCAGGGGGTCCGCGTGGGCCGCGCCGAGGCCGACGCCGTGGACGCCGTTTTCGCGTCATGCCTGGAGCAGTGCTTCTTCAAGGGCTTTCGGCCGTCGACAGGGGCCAAGGCTCTGGCGGGCTGGATCCACCTCCGCCCCGCCTACGGCCGCCAGGGCTCTTTGAAGCTCCCGCGGGCCTGGAGGGCGCTTCAGGGGTGGCACAAACTTTGCCCCGGGCGCTCTCGGAAGCCGGAGGGGCTTGGCGTGTGGTTCGGCCTCGCAAACGCCATGTGCCATCTCGATCGGCCTCGGATGTCTGTGTTCGCCCTCCTGGCCGTTTCGACCTACCTCAGGCCGGGGGCGCTTCTGACCGTGAGGGGGGCGGAGCTCATTCCTCCTGCGCCAGGCGTCACTCGCCACTGGTCAGTCCTCGTCCACCCCCACGAACGACCAGGGCGGAGCAAGATCGGGGACTCGGACGTGTCCATCCTGCTCGATAGCGACTGGGCCAAGGATCTGAACCCGCTCTGGGAACGCCTACGGGCTGTGGCGGGGCCAGGCCCCCTTTGGGACGTCGACTACGGCGAGTACCTCTACACGTTTCGTCGTGCTGCCCGACTGATCGGCGTGCCGGGCCTGGTGCCGTACCAGACGCGCCACAGCGGCCCGAGCGTCGACCGCGCTCGGGGCTCCCGCTCCCTGCTGGAGGTGCAGAAGCATGGCCAGTGGAAGTCCGGCAAGAGCGTCGCCCGCTACGAGAAGCACGCCAGGCTTGCCGACTCCTTTCATCGGCATGCAGCCGGCCTCCAGGCCTACTTCCAGCAGTGCGAGGATCGCGGCACGGAGATCGTTCTCCACGCGCGCCTCGTGCCGCTCCCACGTTTGGGGCGGAGTTGATGAGGGATACGTGCGTTGCCGACGTGTTCGCTGACAAAGGCGGAGTCGCCAAAGCTGTGAGGCAGCTCGGCTTTCAGGCTCGCATCTGGGAGATCTCCCACGGCCCGCGCGGCGACCTCACGTCCAACCGCGTGATCAAGCCGCTCTTGGCAGATATACGCAGGCGCCGTTGCTTGGCAGTGCTGCTCGCTCCTCCGTGTAGCAGCTTCAGCATAGCACGCATTCGTACAGCACCCGTCCGCTCTGTCCGCCGACCATGGGGGTTTTCGAGGGAGGAGGTCAGCCCTAAAGACTGGGGGAAACTCAAGGAGGGTAACAAGTGTTGCAGGGCCTCGCTGGCCATAACTCGTGAATGCAACGCCGTTGGTGCCTCCTGGATTTTGGAGAACCCGTGCGCCAGCTACGTGTTTAAAACTTCTGAATTCCAGCGCCTGGCCTCCTCCCCGTCCGTGGCGACGTTGACTATTGATTTTCGTCAGTTCGGTACCCCCTGGAAGAAACGCACGACCCTAATGTGCGGGAACATTCCCGTCCACGACCTCCAGGGGCTTTCGCGCCAGCGTGGCGGCACCAACGGCGATTGCAGCCGCACAGGTCGAACACACATCATTCTTTCTGGCCCAGCGCCCTACGGGGTGTCGTGGACACAGGTAGCACAGCCATACCCACAACAGCTGAATCGCGGTCTGGCGCGTGCGCTCGTGGCTCCGATCCGAGCTAAGTTTTTTCAAGCATGAGTCACATCCTCAGGTGCTTTGGGGATGCTTTGGGCCTTTCTCTCCGAGCGGAGGTGGGCGGTGCGTCGAAGGCCGCCCCAATGTTCGGACCCTCCGCTCGTGTGGTCTCGTCGCGATGACTGAGTACTGTTCTCGAAAACAGATTGCACCAGGCACGTCGCCTCAGACATGTGAAATCGTTCCTCGCCTGGCTCTCGGTCCCCATGGGAGTGCGTGCACAAGAATGGAGTGAGAGAGCGGCTTGTTGTTTGCCAGCATGTCTGTCAGAGCATCTGCAAGTTCCGAAGTCTTTTTGGCTCCCACCCGCGGCCGCCCATCGTCTAATGTAGCAGAAACAAAACTGTTTCTTCGAGCGGAGGTGGGCGGTGCGTCGAAGGCCGCCCCAATGTTCGGACCCTCCGCTCGTGTGGTCTCATCGCGATCACTGAGTAGTGTTCTCGAAGGCAGATTGCACCAGGCACGTCGCCTCAGACAGGTGAAATCGTTCCTCGCCTGGCTCTCGGTCCCCATGATGATGCTGGTGATGTTGATATGATGATGATGATATTGACGATGATGATGATGAGGGGGATGAGGAGGAGGATAGTGGTGGTGATGATGATTATGATGATGATGATGCCATCTTGCCCCAGTCCCTCACTCCGAGTCTGGGCTCCGCGTGGGGCTCTTCCGCCTCCCTGACGCTTGCTTGGCGCTCCCTGCCAGATTTGGCTCACAATCCCTTTTTCGTTTGGTCGGTCACGAGCCCTCTCCCGGGCCTCTTAGGCCCCTGACGTGTTTCGCTCTTGCAGCCCTTCTGGGAGCCTCTTGGGCCATTCTGGGGTCATCTTCGAGCCGTCTTGGACGATCTTGGAGCAACCTTGGGGCCGCATCGGGCCTTATTGGCCGACGCTCCAAATTATGTGACGACGATGATGCTGATGATGTTGATGATGCTGATGCTGCTGATGATGATGATGAGATTATTATGATCATGATGGTGATGGTGAGGTTGATGTTGATGCTTGTGGTGATTGTGATGATGATGACGACGACGACCACGACGATGATGATGAGTATGATGATGGTGATGATGATGAGGGGGATGATGATGGTCATGGTGGTGATTATGATGTTGCTGATGATGCTGATGATGATGATGACCATGATGATGATGTTGCCTCGGGAGCTTCGCTCGGGGGGGCCTTGCCTAGTCGCCCGTCTCTCTTTCCCTTCAATCTCCTCGACGATATCGATCCTGATTCCTCGCTCTTCGGCCCTCTCCCGGCAGCAGGATTCGCCATAACGCTGAAACGCTCACCCTGCAGCATCAATCAGAAGCAGCTAATGGCAGCAACGGGAGGCGGGCAGCACAGCAAACAGCAGCATGCCGCGGGCAGCGGCACGCACAAAACATAATTGACCATCCGCATTCTCCGCAGCTGCGAGCAGCAACAACACGCTGCAGCGGTAAGCATTACCAGCAGCACGCAGCAGTGGCAGCAAGAAGCAACACTCAGTAGCATGCGTGCAAGGCGAAGTTCGAGGCCCACGTCATCATGCCAACCTTTCGATCGCATGTCCACCACCACATGCCAGTTCGTGCAGATGCCATGGACGGAGTCCACTGGCCATCCCTAGTCTCTACTACAAACAGTCTTCTCTACAATGCAGGGGCCCGCGCGTGCAGGAAGGGTCCCTGTCTTGATCGCCTTAAAATCCCCCACAACGGCTCCGGGGACGCCCCAGAGGCGCTCACGCGGCCCAAGAGGCGCCCAGGACGGCCCCAGACACACCCAAAACGGCCCAAGAACGCTCCAAGAGAGCTCAAGACCGCCGAAAACAAAGCCAAGACGGCCCAGGAGGCCTCCACGACGGCCCCAGAAACGCCCAAGAGGCGCCCCAGGATGGCCCCCACAGGCCCAAATCATTGTTTTCCCAAAGAAAAGCGTCCAATTTTAGCAGACACTGCTTGTCGGGAATATGGCGCAGAAGATGGGACAAGAGGTCCCCACGACCGCCCCAAGACGGCCCAAGAGGCCCCCCAGAGGCACGAAAACCGGCCCGAGAGAGCGTCAAGAGACCCAAGAGGCGCCCAACACGGCCCCCAGGCGGCCCCAAGAGGCTCCCAGGAGGGCCCAGGACGGCCCCACACACTCCCAAGACGGCCCAAGAGCGCTCCAAGAGAGCCCAAGACCGCCGAAAACAAAGCCAAGACGGCCCAGGAGGCCTCCACGACGGCCCCAGAGACGCCCAAGAGGCGTCCCAGGATGGCCCCCACAGGCCCAAATCATTGTTTTCCCGAAACGCTCACTTTTAGCATGCGCTGCTTGTCGGGAATATGGCGCAAAAGCTGGTTCCAGGTCCCCACGACCGCCCCAAGACGGCCCAAGAGGCCCCCAAGACGCACGAAACCAGCCCGAGAGGGCGTCAAGAGAGCCCAAGAGGCGCCCAAAACGGCCCCAGGGCGACACCAACAGGCTCCCAGCACGGCCCAAGGTATCCCCAAGACGTTCCAAGAGCGCTCCACGACAAACCAAGACTGCCTTTTGCGGCGCCAAGACGGCCCCAGAGACGCCGAAGAGGCTTCCCAGGAGGGCCCCAGGAGGCCACAATTATCGCTTTCCCGACGGAAGCCGTACACATGTCAGCATCTCCGGCTTTCCGGGTTTCATGGCGTAGACGACGGCCCAAGAGGCCCCCAACACCGCCCCAAGACGGCCCAGGAGGCTCCCACAGGGGACCCAAGATGGCCCAAGAGACGCCCAAGACGGCCCCACGGGACCCCAAGCCAGGCCCAAGAGGGGACCAAAGAAGGAGGAAAAACCTCCGAGCCCTGGGCCCCATTCGCCCACACAAGGCCACAAAACCCCCCCAAGGGAACGCCAAGAGGTCCCCAGAGGCCCCCAAGAAACCCAAAGCAAGCCCCACGAGGCCCCAAGACGGCCCCCAAGAGGTCCCAAAGCTGCCTCCAAGAGGGACCCCAGAGGCTTCTGAGCCATTACCCAGGCACAGGCACGGTGGCGGATTTCCTAGGCCGCGCCCGCTGGCCCCATTGTCACCAGACTACAAGATACAATTATCGAAGAGCAGATAACTTCTCACGGCTACCCTCCCCGCAGAAATTATGATGAAAACAGACTGCGGCGTCAGAAACCGCTTCTGTCCACACCATGTCATGCCTACATGGGTGTGCTTCCACTGGCACCGCCTCCACCATCGCGTTCCTGCCTTCAGGCCTGCCTGCCTGCATCCCTCGCTCGCCTTCACCTCCAGCCAGCGGCCACCTCCTCATCCCACGCCGTCCCCTCCACCCTCCCCTTACCCGCGAGGCCCCAGAGACACTCCAGTTCCACGTGCACGCCATGGCGGGCAGATTCCGCGGCCGGAAGGCCGCGAGTCAGCCCTAGTCATCAGCTACAATGCTGGGATCAGCGCGTGCGAGAAGGGCGAGCAGTGGCAGCGGGCTCTGGCACTGGTCGGCGAGATGTGGGAGGCGAAGTTAGAGCCCGACGTCATCTGTACTACAATTCTGGTCGCGGCAGTGTGGAAAGCGCGCTCCACAAAAACCGTTCCAGAGCACCCCCAAGCGCCCAGAGCGCCCCCAGGACGCCCCCCGACGGGCTCAGGGGGCCGCCGGATGGCCTCTCGACGGCTTCAGATAGCCCCATGACAGCTCCGTGACGCTCCGGAGAGCGCCAGGACGGCTCAAGAGAGCCCGAGGATTCACCAGGAGGATCTACAGACCGCCCACGAGGATCCCGATGACGGCTCACGAAGGAAGAAAGCAAGAGCCACGCATGTTCTAAGGTGGTTCGCATTCTTCCCATGTGGGGCCCAGAGCGGCCCCACACGGCTTCAGGTCCTTCCAAGATCGCACCAAGATTGCCCAAGAGGCCATCACGAGCCCACCAAAAGCCCCAAGACAACCTTGAACAGGCCTCGGGGAGCCTAACAATCATCAAGTGGGCCCCCCAAGACGCCCCAGGAGCTGCCCAAGGAGGCCCAAACCATGCTCCCAGACGGCCCAAGACGTCCACCATGGCCGTGAGATGGTCTTTAGGCCGTCAGGACAGCTCAAGAGGGCCCACGACGACTCCGATGACGGCCCCACGAGGGCAAAACTCAAGCCAGCACTACATGTTTTTTTTTGTTTTCCACATTTCCCATGACGGGCCCAGGACGGCCCCTGGGGGCTCCAGGCACATTTACGATCGCCCAACAATGGCCCAAGATGCCCCCAGGAGCGCACCAAGACGGCCCAAGAGGGCCCCGAGATGGCCCAAGACAGGCCCCAGACGGCCTTATAGAGCTTCAGGTGACCCGCCCCATGATGCCTCAGGAGCTGCTTAAAGGGGGCTGACAACAAGCCCCTAGACGGCCCCAGACCCCCTATCATGGTCCCAAGATGGCCCACGAGACCCTAGAGACGGCCCAAGAGGGTCCCAACATGGCTCGAGAGGAACATAGCCCAAGAGGTCTCCGAGAGCTATTCAAGAAGGACTTACTCCGAGGTGTTCCAAGTAAAGGCTCCCAGCAGACTCCGGCAGTTGCCAAGGAGTTCCCAAAAGATCATCCAGCCCCAGCACCTTTCGCCGTTTCTGGATTCTCGGACGGCCCAAGTGGGCCCAAAGAGCTGTCCGAGAAGGACGTACTCCGAGATGGTCGACGCCATCCTAACACTCCGACGTTGTCAAGGAGCTCCCAAGAGAGCCTCCAACCCCAGCACATTTCGCAGCTTCTGAATTCTCGGATGCCCCGAAGAAAGTCCAAGACCCCACAAAGGCCCCAGACAACTCCCCGATGCCCCGCAGCCCCCCGAGAGACTCTGACAATTGCCGAGGATCTTCCACGAGAGCCTCAAGCCCGGGCACCTTTAGTCGTTTCTAAATCACCCAGAGCCCCCAAGAAAACCCTGAGCCCCCAAAGCGCCCCAGAAAGCCCCAAAACACATCTCCCTTTTGTCCCCTCTTCTCTTCTCTTCTCGTCTCGTCTCTTCTCGTCTCGTCTCTTCGCTTCGCTTCGTTTCTCTTCTCTTCTCTTCTCTTCTCTTCTCTTCTCTTCTCTTCTCTTCTCTTCTCTTCTCTTCTCTTCTCTTCTCTTTCTTTGGTGCCCCCACGCCCCTCTCTCCGGTGCCGCTGTCCTCCACCTGCTCGCACTCTTGCCCATCGCCCTCTCCTCCGCTCCTCCCTGCGCACCCCAGCAATCCTCGTTTCCCCCCCCCCCCCCCGCCCTTCGGGCGATGGGAGCAACAGGGAAGCATCCACGACACCCCGAAGAGCGCCCCAGACCCCAGACGAGGCCCCAGAAAGTTGCCTCCCCGTTCTCTCTTCTCTTCCTCCTACTCCTTCCTCCAACACAAATGCACGTGCAAAGCGATTGCCACAGCGACCTCACAAAAGATGGATTGATGATGTGGCAGAGTTTATTCGCACAACACGTGGGGAGCATTGGCCAACAATTGCGCCAGACAGCGACTTGTGGTCACGATTGGAGGATGGTTATGTGCACCGTAGAGGCAGAAGCAGGTCTACCCTCGACGGAATGAGCGGCGCCCCGGCGCCCACTCCCAGCCCCGCGCGCGGCCGCCCTCACGGGCGAACTCGGAGTCGCCTCGCCTGCCTCCTGGAGTTCTTCACCCCCTCTCCCTCTCCTTCTCTCTCTCCCTCTCCTCCCTCTCCTTCTCCCTCTCCTTCTCCCTCTCCTTCTCCTTCTCCCTGGTGCCGCTCTCCCTCTCCTTCGTCTGCTCCCGCCGGCGGCACCTGCGCGCTCGGGACCCACGCTGCGACCTCTGCCTTGCCGCGGACTCCCCCCTGGGCGCACGCGAGTCTTGAGTCGGGCCTGTCCCGCTACAGGGGGAATATTCAAAACATATATGAAAAATAGTCTGGAGGCTATTTTTGAACATGTTTAACAATCGTAGAGTTTTTTGTGTGTTGTTGTTTTTGTTTGTTGTATATATATATATATTGTTGCCATGGTTGCAAAAGCTCGTCGAACATCCCCCTGTAGGGGGACAGGCCCGACGTCACGCTAGCCTTTCTTCTACAAGGCAGCGGCCCGTGCGTGTGAGGAGGTCCTCCGTCCCGAGGTAGGCTCCCTGGGCTCCTCCTGGGCGCGCCGCGAGCCCCCCCTGGGCGCTCCGAGACGGCTCTGGTGAAGGGGCCCAGGGGCACGAATCCACACACATAACCGCAAGAACGTGTTCTTACGCTGCTGGCGGAAAACCGGGGGGTTCCCCCCCCCCCCCGAATACCGGGGGGGGGTCGCTACCGGTTCGACCCCCCCCCCAGTCCATCATGAAAAGGGGGTGGGCACTACCAGTTGGACCCCCCCCCCCTCGAAAACGACTCTGGTGAAGGGCCCAGGGACACAAACAAATAGACACAAATAGTTGGATTCCCAATATGTTCCATATATTTTCTGGGTTGTCGTCTTCCCCCCCATTTCCCATCTTTTCCCATATCTTCTTGGGAGTCGACGAATCATTGTGTCTGTTTGGTTCTGTCCCTCTTGATCTGGGGGGCCCCAGGAGACGGCTCAGAGACGCTCAAGTGGGCGCCCGGACGCCCCGAGAGGACTCCGAGCGAACTCCAGGATGGCCCCAGAGGCTTCCAAAGCAGGCCAGGAGGCTCCCGAGACGCCTCCAGGAGGGCCCCCAAACGGCCCGAGACGGCTCTGGGACGGCTCCAGAGGCGCCCGAGACAGTCCAAGAGGCATCCAAGACAGCCCCAAGAGCGCCCAATTAACGGCCCAAGAAGGCACCAAGACGGCTCAGAGACGCTCAAGTGGGCGCCCGGACGCCCCGAGAGGACCCCAAAGCGAGCCCCAGGATGGCCCCAGTGGCCTCCAAGGCAGGCAAGGAGGCTCCCGAGACGGCCCAGGAGGACCCCCAGGAGAGCCCCAAGAGGCACCAATCGTCCCATTCCCTTGGCATCGCTCGGACGTGTGCGTTTTTTTCTCGGCGGTGACCATCTAGGAGCATCCTGGACCATCGAGCAAGAAAACACACGCACGACACCGGAAATTGCACGGGAAATGGACGTCCGAGCGACGGCAAGTTCCTTCTGGACAACGTATATTTTTCGTGTGTCCGTTTTTTTCGTCTGCGCAGTCCCCAAGACAGCACTACAAGCCCCCAAGATCGCCCCACTGCGCCCCCAGACGCACACAGGAGGGTAGTGTCCCAAAACGGCCCGAGACGGCCCCTGAGGCGCCCGAGACGGCACAAGAGGCACCGGAGACTGCCCAAGAGGCATCCAAGACAGCCCCAAGAGCGCCCAATAACGGCCCAAAGATGGCTCACAGAGGCTCAAGAGGGCGCGCAGACGCCCCGAGAGGACCCTGAGCAAACTCCAGGATGGCCCCAGAGGCGTCCAAGGCAGGCCAGGAGGCTCCCGAATGCCCAGGAGGACCCCCAAGAGAGCCCCAAAAGGCAAACATCGCGAGATTCCCTTTGGAGAACATGTATTTGTCATATGTTCGTTCTGTTCGTTTGCCAGTCTCCAAGACGGCTGTACAGGCCTCCAATATCGCCACAAGACGCCTCCAGACGCCTCCAGGAGGGCCCCCAAACGGCCCGAGACGGCTCTGGGACGGCTCCAGAGGCGCCCGAGACAGTCCAAGATGCATCCAAGACAGCCCCAAGAGCGCCCAATAACAGCCCAAGAAGGCACCAAGACGGCTCAGAGACGCTCAAGTGGGCGCCCGGACGCCCCGAGAGGACCCCAAAGCAAGCCCCAGGACGGCCCCAGAGGCTTCCAAGGCAGGCAAGGAGGCTCCCGAGACGGCCCAGGAGGACCCCCAGGAGAGCCCCAAGAGGCACCAATCGTCCCATTCCCTTGGCATCGCTCGGACGTGTGCGTTTTTTCTCGGCGGTGACCATCTAGGGGCATCCTGGACCATCGAGCAAGAAAACACACGCACGACACCGGAAAATGCACGGGACCTTCTGGACAGCGTGTATTTTTCGTGTGTCCGTTCAGTCTCCAAGACGGCTGTACAGGCCACCAATATCGCCCCAAGACGCCTCCAGACGCCTCCAGGAGGGCCCCCAAACGGCCCGAGACGGCTCTGGGACAGCTCCAGAGTCGCCCGAGACAGTCCAAGAGGCATCCAAGACAGCCCCAAGAGCGCCCAATAACGGCCCAAGAAGGCACCAAGACGGCTCAGAGACGCTCAAGTGGGCGCCCAGACGCCCCGAGAGGACCCCAAAGCGAGCCCCAGGATGACCCTAGAGGCCTCCAAGGTAGACAAGGAGGCTCCCGAGACGGCCCAGGAGGACCCCCAGGAGAGCCCCAAGAGGCACCAATCGTCCCATTCCTTGAGAAAACCGTATCTTTCTTATATGTTCTTTTGTTTTTTTTGCACAGTCTCCAAGACGGCTGTACAGGCCCCCGAAATCGCCCCAAGGCGCCCCCGGACGCCCCCAGGAGGACCCCCAAAACGGCTCCAGAGGCGCAGGAGACGGCCCAAGAGGCACCCAAGACAGCTCCAAGAGCGCTCAATATCAGCCCAAGATGGTTTCAAGGCGGCCCCAAGGCGGCCCGAGAGGCGCCCAAGACGGCCCCACATTGCCCTGGGACGGACGGCCCAAGAGGGCCCAAGATGGCCCCAAGAGGCACTCTGGACGGCCCAAGAGGGCCCCGAGAGGCCCCCAGGAGGTCGAAAAGAGGCCTTCGAGCTTCTCACATGGGGGCGTCGACAACTGATGATCGAAGAACGACGGGATGAAGGATCGAGGGACTTGGAGGAGGACGCCCAAAATTGCCGCACAAGCCGACAGAAGCCACCGAGATGTCCCGAACTGATCCGAAGGAGGCCCCTAGAGAGTCCAGACATACTGAGACGGCTCCTAACGAAGATCGATGGGATGAAGGATCCATGGGAGGACGAGGAGGGCGTCCAAAATTAATGAAAAGCCGATACGAACCACAGAGATGTCCCGAGCATGCCCCGAAGAAGGCCCAAATAGTGTCCAGGCACCCTGAGAAGGCACGTAACGCGCAGCTCAAGTAAACCTAATGGACAGTTACTCCAGCGTCCTATCGTTGATCCTCCCGTGCACCAGGTGCTTGAGCGGCCCCAGTGCTGGCTGTCTCGGCGCCCTCGTGCGGGACTCTTGGGACGTCGAATAAGCTCCTGACGAACGAACAGAAAGATGCCCGCGCCCACCGGCCCCAATCTCACGACACTACCAGATAAAAGTAACACCGGGCCCCGGCGAAGAGCAGATCAAGTTATCACGCCGACCCACCCCGCAGAAGCTATCATGAGCAGAGGGCGCGGCGTGAGAAACAGCTTCTGTCCACATCACGTCGTGCCTACACGGGCGTGCTTCCACTGACACCGCCTCCACCACCACGTCCCTGCCCTCGGGCCTGCTTGCCTGCCTCCCTCGCCCACCACCCCCTCCAGCGGCCACCTCTCCCATCCGCACCGTCCCCTCCCGCCCTCCCCCCCCCCGGGGAGGCCCCAGAGACGCTCCGCGTCCACCTCCACACAATGGCGGGCAGTTTCCGTGGCCGGAAGGCCGCGGGTCAGCCCTGGTCTTACTTACGTTTCAGGCATACGTGCGTGCGAAAAGGGCTGGTCAATCAAAACCCGGGAAAACGCAGCCGGGCGCTTCCGGCGAGCTCGAGGACGAAATTCAACGCGCCCTCTTCGCCCAATGACGAGATTTCGTGCGAACGTGCCGTGTTACATTTTGCCCGCGCCCCTGAAGGCCGAGCGCTGAGGCCCCGGCCCTGCCGCGGACAAGATTTAACACGCTGCCCAGGCGTTGAATCTTGTCCTCTGGCACAAATGGACGCGCCGAGTCGCCCGATTCTCGAAATCCGAGGGCTCCACCGACACTCCGAAGAGGCCAAAACCATGCATGTCCCGTCAGTTGTTCAAAGGGTTCACCCTTCCGGCTTTTTTCAAGCTACGGCCGCCGACGATGGCCGCAGGGAGCCCCGGAATGGCTCCAGAAGGCCCCAGACACCCTGAAGGATAGCCCCGAGACGCCCCAGGAGCCTCCCGACGCCGCCTACGACGGCTCCGACCCAAGCCCATGGAGGCCTACCAAGGCCGCCACAGTGCGCGGCATAACCGCGCGAGGGCGAAATTCTACGCGGGGTCTGGGCCCGAGACCGAGATTTACCGTGAGGGTCCTGCGCCCCCCGAGCTTGAGGACACAATTGAACGCGAGGGTGGCGTGTTAAATGCTGTCCGCGGCTCCTGGGGCCCATGGCTGAGGCCTCCGGCCTGCCGCGGACAGACTTAACGCATTGCTCGGTCGTTGAAGTTCGTCGTCAAGATCTCCACGGCTCCAGGAACGTCTCGGCGCAGAAGGACTGGCCTGAGGGAGGGAGGAGGGAGGAGGGAGGGAGGAGGGAGGAGGGAGGAGGGAAATATCCCCCCCCTTCCTTGCTGAAAGGTGTGGCCGCGCGCGCGCGTCGCATCCAGTGGGAGATATTCGCGCGCCTGTCGTTCTTGAACCCTCCGTCCTCGCTCCCTCGCCCACGGCTCAACGCTCCTCTCCTCCTCCTCCTCCTCCTCCTCCTCCTCCTCCTCCTCCTCCTCCCCCTCCTCCTCCTCCTCCTCCTCCTCCTGCTCCTCCTCCTCCTCCCCCTCCTCCTCCTCCTCCTCCTCCTCCTCCTCCTCCTCCTCCTCCTCCTCCTCCTCTCACTCCTCGCTCGTTTCTCCTGCCCCCTCTGCACCTTCCGCACCCGCAGGGCCTTTCACTTCCTAGGAGCGGCCCGGCGCGCCTCGAAGACGGCCCACATAGCCCAAGTTCTGAATCTTCGTTGAGGTGAAGAATAGTTATAGATGCTTAGGCGGCCAAAGATTGCCAGAGGTACGTGCGTCGACACCGGGCGAAGACTAGCGGGCAGCCCTGAGGGGGGGGATGGGAGGGGGTTGGTAACGCAACGCTCCATTACAAGCAGCAAGCGGCAGCGAGCGGAGGAGCAAGCAATAAAGCAAGCAACAGAGAAATTATGTGAACAGGCTACGAGCTGTAGACCACCCGACCAGCAACGTCGCTGGCTGCATTGCAGACATGAGTTCGCACATACGATCGAACCTCACCCTTGCATGCGAGTATGCTTTCGTGGCCGCCAGGAGAATTGTGACCAGATCGGGCCGCATGCTGTGGACGTAGCCCACGGGTCTGCCCTAGTCAGCTACAATGCTGGGATCAGCGCGTGCGAGAAGGGCGGGCAATGGCAGCGGGCTCTGGCGCTACTCTGCGAGATATGGGAGGCGGAGCTGGAGCCCAACGTCATCAGCTACAACGCTGGGGTCAGCGCGTGCGAGAAAAGCGAGCAGTGGCAGCAGGCTCTGGCACTGCTCAGCGAGATGCGGGAGGCGAAGGTGGACCCTGACGTGATCAGCTACAGTGTTGGGATCAGCGCGTGCGAGAAATGCGAGCAGTGGCAGCGGGCTCTGGCGCTGCTCGGCGAGATGCGTGAGGCGAAGGTGGAGCCAGACGTCATCAGCTACAGCGCTGGGATCAGCGCGTGCGAGAAAAGCGAGCAGTGGCCGCGGGCTCTGGCGCTGCTCTGCGAGATGCGTGCAGCGAAGCTGGAGCCTGACGTCACACGTACTACGATGCCGGGGTCGCCGCCTGCAGGAAGGAAATCGGAAAAAAAGGGCCAAATTGGCCGGGCCAGTCCCGGCGCGCCCGCCCCAGGGCCTTCAAAGACGGCCCAAGACAGCCACGAGAACGTCCAAGGCGGCCCGAGACGCCCACAGACGGTCCAAGAGCTCGCCAATCTGACTTTCAGACGGCCCAGCAGGGCCCCAAACGCCCTACGAGAGCTTCACGAGGCTCACCAAGAGGGCCTGGGAGGCCAACATCAGCTCCAAATCGGCCCAAGAGGCCCCCAAGAACGTTCAAGCTGGCCCAAATAGGTCCAAAGACGGGCCCCAGGCTTCCCAAGAGGGCCCAAAGACTGCCCAAAAGGCCGAAGTCGGTCCAAGAGGGCGCCAAGAGGGGGAACTCGAGCTGACAGTTCGCGCCATCCGTCCCCAAGATGACCGCCAACATCGCCAGCAGGCCCCCAAGAAGCCCAACTCACAGGCCTTGAGAGGCCCCCGAGAGGCTCCATGGCACACCCAACACCGCTTCCGAGAGGCTTCTGCGAGAAGATTCAGGAGGGAAAAAACACACACAGACATAATTAATCTTCGATTCCCCAGAAAATATGGGAAAATATGGGAAGTGGGGGGGGGAAGACAGACATCCAGAAAATATAGGAAATCATGGGGAACATTTTTATTTGTGTGTATTCATTTGTGTGTCCTGGGGCCCCTTCAAAGATGCTTTAGAGAATTCTGGGAGCGCGCCGGCCTCCGAGGAACACACAGCAACCGTGCCTTCCTGATGCCCCGCCCTCCTCGGGAGCGGGCGCGGCCTGAACGCGCCCCCCGTTGGGGAGCTTTCCTGGAGAGCTCTCCTGGCCTGAAGCGCACGCGTCAAGCAGTGGCGAAGCGTCCTGGCGTGCCTAGAGTCCTGCCAGACAATGTTCCAAGAACTTTTTTTGTGGTTGCCACGAGATGTCCTCAGAACAGTTCCCGCTGGGGCTGTCTTGTTTTATGAACACATCGGTTTCTGTTCTCAGAACGGGGGTGGACAGAGCATTTTTTTCGGGGGTGGACAGAACCCCCCACAGTGACACGTCGATTAGTGAATTGTCCGTTTTCGGTTTTCGAGAGGGCGCCGTGGCCGTTATTTTCCAGGCTTGCGCCCGCCAGGTTTGGGCCCGAAGTCGTTTTCACCAAACCACGTTCTACTAAAAGGGAGGTCTGTCCATCCCCGATGTTTGGGTCCCAGGAGCATGTCGTGGTAGGGCTCGAGGAATGCCGGAGCGGTCGGTCCCCGCGCAGGCGTGCGCCTCTGACTTCCTGCGGCCCCAGGGTGGCTCGAGGTCCTCCCCGGGGCGGCCCACGCCGCCACCTTCCAACAGCCCTAGCTTCGGAGGCCTGGAAATGGGCACCAACACCAACACTCAGAGCCCCGAATCATCAGGGGTAACTCGGGTCAGGGCTAACTCGGGTTCGTTTTTCGTCGAGTTACCCCGGTCGGGCGCCCCGAATCATCAGGGGTAACTCGGGTCAGGGCTAACTCGGGTTCTTTTTCGGGAAGCCGAACCCGACTTACCCCGGACCCGAGTTACCCCGGATAACTCGGGCGTCCAGAGCCCCGAATCATCAGGGGTAACTCGGGTCAGGGGTAACTCGGGTTTCTTTTTCGGGAATCCAAACCCGAGTTACCCCGGACCCGAGTTACCCCGGATAACTCGGGCGCCCAAAACACAAGGGGTTTGCCTCCACAGGGTCCCAGACGCTCAGATCAGACAAAAAATTAGAAGATCCAGCTGGACGAATTAAAAAATATAATAGGGATAAAATTCAGATTCCGTTATAGAAATGTGAGAAATTGTTTAGTAGATCGGCGACTAAAATTTTATCATATCAGTTTATATGATATAAGCGTAGATAAAATTATATATATATATATGACCTATGTTTATACATTTAGTCAAGGATGACAGTGCAATTTCGATTCGCGTCGCCTGATTTGGGCGCCTCTGCAAAACTCGAGGGCGGGAGATCGGAGAGGAGGCCGAGCGTCCCAGAACGTCTCGAAGAGCTCTTCTGCCTGGACCCCTCGGCCAAGCAAAAACCATTGCCCGCGGAGCAGTTCGCGAGGGTCCAAGTGACCCCCCCGTGCCGAAAAGCTTCAGTGAAGCTTTGCGGGCACCTCCTCGAAGAAGAGGGGGAAGGAAATAAAGGGACTAGTAAGGAGGAGGACTGGGGGAACGGCAGGAAGAGCAGAGAGGGAGAGGAGAGGGAGAGGAGAAGAGGAGGAGGAGGAGGAGGGAGAGAGGAGAAGGGCAGGAGGCGTACTGGAGAGGGAGATGATTCGGAAGAACATTTTACTATGCACCTCTAGCTACTCAAGTTCACGAAGAGCGAGCGGTTGACACATGTTTGTTGTTTGCATGTTCTTCTGGTCGTCGTCGTCGTCGTCGTCGTCGTCATCGTCGTTTTCTTCTTCATCATGTGTCAACCGAGCGGAACGCACCGCGCAGCTCCGCAGCGCCGTTACCCCTTGAAACTGCGGGCTGAACGGGCAGCTAGTTCGGGCGAAAGTCGACTAGATCGCACGCCCGATACTGCCGAATGACCTGGCTGCGAATCGTCTTGCAGTGGCAACACTTCGCCCTAGACGCTGCATCCCCGATTTCATTCTCGTCCATGTAGCACCAACTACTCTTAGGACACCCAGAAACAGCTACACTATCTTCGATAGCGTGTAAAAACAAATGGTGTTTGGGGAACATCCTCCAAAGTGTGGTGTCCCTGTCGGCCTCTATGGCCTCCCTGGACAGTTCACTATACAACATGATGTGTTGGGTCCCGAGCCTGCGCAGAGTAGCTGCAGACGCGCCTGAGTCCTCCCAAACATCCATGCACCTGTACGCTTCGGCTAGCTTGCAAACGCACCTACACCTCAACCTCTCATGTGAGGTTCCGTTGGGGAAGAAGTTTAAAACCATGAATTCAGTGCACTGCAAGAGGTATCGGGCTTCCGCAGCTTTGACCTTTAGCTTCGGGGGCTGGCCCGAAGTCTTTATCATCCCCACTGTGAGATTGTTTAGCGGTGGCTCGATGCCCAACGTCTTGGCGGCGATGCGGACCATCGACAATATGTTCGATGACACCTGCTTGTTGTGGCCGCCCTCCCCCGTGGACGTATTGCCCCCCATGTGCTTCCAGAACTCCCACCATACGTTACCGAGCAAGTACAAAACCACGCCTGGAGAATGTTTGAGGGCGCGACTGTTTTTCTCGGCGAGTCCAGCCGTGGCGACGATCCCACCCCGACAGATCAAGAGAGGAAAAAAACAAAGAAGCTATCCTAGGTCCCCAGCGTGCATGAGATCCACGTGCACGTACTCCAACTGAAAGCCAGGCCATTCGAACACGCAGCTGACGAAGCGGCCCTCGTCAGATGCACGGCGCAAGTATTCCTCGTGGGAGTGCCGTTCCTGTCTCCACGGCGCCTCGAGATCAGCCCTGCGGAAATCACGCGTCGTGTTGTTCGCCGAGCATAGCCAACAGCAGTCGCCTCGCCCCCCTTCCCCTCGCCATCCAGTAAGCCCGAATGCTTGCTTCATCCAACTCCAATCCCCCCTCATCTGAATGGCTGCCCCTCGTGCAAGCATGGGCTTGCCTGCCATGCCAGCGCGGTCCCGATCGTTGTCGAAGGGCGAGCACGAAAAAGGGATGCCGTCGTGCCGCCTGTCTGGGTATTTACCGTCTTTGAAACTCTCGAGGCACCACTTCATGACATGCCACACGCCTTCAAACGTGTGCTTGCCGCTGCAGCCGCAAGCGCAGGTCTGTCTGAGAGGGCTGCCAAAAAGCCGGGCTCCGCGGCCCCGTAAAACGCATTCGGAGCATGCCCCGACTCCAGGCACAAACCGGTGCCAGCAGCGTTTCAGAAATCTTGCAACTCCCAGAACACCCAATCATTCCAGAATAATTCCAGATAGATTCGAGAAAACACATCAAATTCCAGAAACATTCCAGACACCCGAACAACCCAAACAGTTAACATTTCGTTGCGATCTGGAAGCACCCCCATCGAGGACAACCATAAACCATCAGATCAGGCCGATTCCAGGAAACATCACAGGCACGCATTATGTGTTGGCGTTTTTGCCCTGGGGAGCCTTTTAGGAAACGACGCAAACCAGAACCTCTTGTGCTTGGAGCCGCTCACCACGTTCCACAACATCAAATATATCGTATCGCGATGGGCGTACGGCGCAGCGTCGCCCCACACGCCGAGGGCCAGAAAACGCTCATCGAGAGCCCGAATTCCGACCCTATCACCCCAGGAACTCAAGGTGTCTTTGAGGTACCGCTGATCGGAAGAAAAGCTGTGCCAGTCACTAATGTTATCCTCTGTGATATAGTGGTTGAGGAGCTCGGTCGGCAGAAGGAACGATACCAATATTTTCGTTTGCGAGCCAGTTTTGTTATCCCACCCTGTTAGATAAGCATCGTATGTATTGGGTAGTTCGCTATGCATGTCAAAACTGCGCATCACCTTTCGGTACTGGTTGCGGGAGGTCTTGTTGCAGGACCCGAGCTGCTGCACAAATTCAGGGCACTCCGACGGACATGATACGTGCACTGACTGCGCCCCCTCTGCCACATCCGTAGCGTGCAGCTTCCCCTTGAAGAATTTTCTCCTCAAGAAACTGTCGAACTGGGTGGCGCCAGCGCGTTTGAAGTCGGCGGCCTGCTGGGGATGAAGGGTGATCGCCAACGGAATCGAGGTATAAGGGGGTTGGGCCTCGATCTATTGCACCCCCTGGGGGTTGCTGAGGGGTGGGGGGTCGGGGCTCGGGCTGGGGCTCGGGATTGGGGGTTGGGGCCCGTCGCCTCTGGGAGCTGCGGCGGCGGCGGTGTAGATGCACTCAACTGCTGCTTGATGCCACCGCGGAGCGGCATTGCCCGCCCGAACAGGCACTAACCAGCTGAAACAAATGGCAGCAGGCCACCACATTCACTCCAGATCAGAATGGAGGCTGGAGGAGAGAGAGTGGGAGTGCGAGAGAGAGAGAGAGAGAGAGAGAGAGAGAGAGAGAGAGAGAGAGAGAGAGAGAGAGAGAGATGGAGAGCGAGGAAGCGGGTGAGGGGGGCCGAGGGAAGGGAGCAGGATGTGGTACGAGTGAACAGGGACGAGGAAAGGGAGAGGGCAGCGGAGGGGAAGTGCTGAGCATGGTCACGGAGGTTTCACACCCCTTACTCTTCGGATCTGGTTTTCGAATCCCAGTGCTCCCCCCGCTCAGTTCTCACTGGGTTCTTGCCCGTGAGATGCACCGCGCCGCAGACACTATGCATAATAAATATGTGGCATAGTTCGCCCCGAAGCGCTCGGCGGCATATGAAATTTAACGTACGAGGGAGTCGTCCTGCTCCTCCTCCTTCTCATCCTCCTCCTGATCCCCCCCCCTCCTCCTCGTCGCCCATCCCCCTCCTCCTCCTCCTCCTCCTCCTCCTCCTCCTCCTGCTCCACCCCCTCCTCCTCATCGCCCTTCCTCCTCATCCTCCTCCTCCCCCTCCTCATCCTCCGCCTCTCCCTCCTCCTCCTCCTCCCTTCCTCACTATCGTCCCCTAGCTTGGTTCCTTCGGCCCTGGGCGTCATTTGTTTCTGTCGGGAACCTTGCATTTATCTGTGATGCCGCCCAGCCTCTCCTCAGGAGAAGGGGTGACATCTCAGACTAGCTCAAGATTCCCGAACAAAAATATTACACACTCCACCCTCTAGTTAGCGAGGCCTCGCGAAAGGCCTCCTGCTCTCACTTGCCCGACATCCTCTTGATGTCGTCGAGGCTGGCCTTCTTCCAGGCGTCGCACTCCGCCTGCTGCGGTGGGCGGGGGGGGGGGGGGGGGGGGGGGGGGGGGGGGGGGGGGTGGGGGGGGGGGGGCTTGCAAGGAGGATGAGCAGAAGCAGGGGGGCGGAGAGGAGGAGGGAGAGGAGGAGGCGGGAGAGGAGGAGGAGGGAGAGGAGGAGGAGGAGGAGTGAGCAGGGCACAGAGGAGGAGACGAGGCAGAGGGAGAGGAGGATGAGGAAACGGAGGGGTGGGAGGAGACATAGCAGTATACGAAGGAAGAGGGAGGTAATGAGGATGCTGGTGATGTTGATGATGATGATGATGATGCTGCTGATGCTGATGCTGATGATGATGATGATGATGATGTTGATGATGATGATGATGCTGATGCTGATGCTGATGTTGATGATGATGGTGATGATGATCAGGCGGAGGATGAGAAGGAGGAGGTAGGGGATGATGGATAGAGGGCGTATCGGCTCGAGCCTTGAACTTCTCGCGAGCTTCCTGCAGCTTGTCCACCTGGGCCTGGATCGCGTCGGGGTCGGTGGACTCGTCGACCTTCTGGAACCACGTCTTCACAGGCGTGTAGAACTCGGCAAGCAGGGTGTCCACGCTCTTCTTCATGGTGGCGGACTTATCCTTCAGGAAGTCGATGAGCGCCTCGGGGTGCTCCTTGGCGCGGAGGCCCTCTGCCATGACGGGCACCTCCTGGAGCGCGCTGCCAACCTCCTTGCAGAGGGCCTTCGTCTTGTTGATCTCCACGCGGAGGTCCTCGGTAGTGGTCACCCTCTTCTGCGCTCTCGGCGACTTCGCCTCGAACTCCTCCTTCTTTTTGCGAGCGTCCTCCGCCTTCTGTTCGGGTGTCTTCCCCTTGGCCTTCTTCCCAGGCGTGTGCTGCGCACCTGCCACCTCAGGCTCGGCGGCGCGCGACCCCTCGGTCGGCTGCGCGGCTGGCGGCTGCCCAGAAGAGCTCGAGGCAGAACTCGAAGACAGGTGGCGGCAGCCGACGCTGGTCTCGACCATCATCCTCCTCACCTGCTCGAAGGACTCGGGGTCCATGTCGGACTTGGAGGTCACGCCAGTCTTCTCCTCCTTCGTGTCAGCGTGCTCCTCGGTGGTCTGCGACCAGTCGTACAACAAAATCCCGCGCTTCTGAAACTCAGGGTTCTCGTGCTCCTTGGACGGGAGGTAGGACGCGTAGATCAGCGCGTGCTCCATGTTGCCAGCGTACTTCGGACCTGCCATCTGGGCGATGGTGAGCCAGACCCGCTTGGTCGTCTTCTTGATCGTGGTCCCCATCTGGCGGCGACGGCGACGACGACGACGGCGACCCTGCTCCCGCTCGAGACTTCCTCGCGCTGTATTCTAAAGAAGCAATGGTTTAACGCTGCTCCTTTTGAAAGTGAGAATGGGGGACTTCCCGCCCGAGGCTTCCTTGCAAAGTATTGCAATGCATTGCGTGTGTGTGTGTGTGGGTGTGTGTGTGTGTGCGTGTGTGTGCGTGTGTGTGTGTGTGTGTGGGTTTGTGTGTGTGCGTGCGTGCGTGCGTGCGTCCGTGCGTGCGTGCGTGTGTGTGTGTGTGCTCGTGCGTGCGTGCGTGCGTGCGTGTGTGTGTGTGTGTGTGTGTGTGCGCGCGCGCGCGCGTGTGTGTGTGCGCGCGCGTGCGTGCGTGCGTGTGCGTGCGTTTTTTTTGTTCTGGGATGTTTCCAGAATTCGGGAGTTGCAGTGGAATCATTATGGGATTACGCTCCAGGAATCCCCCGACAAGTGTGCAACACAAGTACAGTGGCAGATCCCAACTTGGACTAAATCAGACCACCGTGATCGTGCTCTCTCCCTCGCAGCCTCCGCTGCTGGGGTCCACCAGGAACCGCACGAGCCACTTGCGCCGTTCTTCGTCGTTCCTCGAGAAGGGGCAGGAGGCGGCCCCGCAGTAGGAGGAGGAGGAGGAGGAGGACAGGAAGATGGGTGAGGAGGAGGATGAGGAGGAGGAGGAGGAGGAGGAGGGGGAGGAGGAGGAGGAGGAGGAGGGGGAGGAAGACGAGGATGAGGAGGAAGAAGAGAGGAAGGCAGAGGAGGAGGACGAGGAGAGACGGGAGGGGGGAGAAGGAGGGGGGGGGATGGGGGAGACGCCTCGTCATATCGTTCCATTATCCTTCCTCCTCCTCCTCCTCCTCCACGTCTTCCCTCCTTTCCCTTTCCAGACAGCGGTCCGAAGGGCTTTGTACTTTGCGTGGGTCATCGGCGCAGCCGTCTTGAGCGCGTAGCTGACCCCCGCGTACAAGTCCGCCAGCGTTTTCGCATCGAGTTTCTTCAAATCGTTGGGCGTGACGGAGGCCAGCTCGATCCCCATGCCGATGAGGCTCTCCTTCGCGCGGGTGACCCCTGCAGGCGACTTGCGCTCGGCCAGGCGCTTCTTCTCCTCATCCGTGATGGGCTCGCCCGCGGGCTCAGCCTCGGGCTCCCCCCCCCCCCCCTGCCTTCTCCTCCTTCCCCAAGCCGCCAGTTCCTCCCAGTCTCATCCACAGTTTCCCTCCCGCCCGTCGACCTCCCCTCATCTTCACTCCTTCAGTCGACCTCCCCTCATCTTGCCTCCTCCTGATCCTCCCCGCATAGCCTGAGCGATGACGTTGGCCGCCGTGGGCTGCACCTGGTTCTTGCCCAGCGTGGCGTCGACCGCGCCCTCGACCTTGACGGGCACGAGCTGCTCCTCCTTCGTTGTCGGAATCTCGGTCTCTGGGGCGGCAGCAACGTTTGGCTTCTTGGTCGGGGGCTCGGTCTTGGGCTCGTAGGTTTCTGGGGCACCTGCGGCGGCTGGGCGTTTCATGGTCGGCTTGGCCAGCGACTTCGCGGCAGTGGGGGTCTTCTTCGATTTGATGGCCGAGAGGGGCACCTCGTCCGAATCGACTTTGCCCTTGCAGTTCTCCTCCTCATCCTCCTCACTGCGAGGGGCAGCGTCAGAGTGAGCGCTGCTGCAGTCATCATCACACTGTGCACCCCGACGTCCCCTGCCTCTGCCCCTGCCCTTGGCTTTGCATTTTGCTTTAGCCTTGCCTTTCGGTTTAGCCTTAGCCTTGCCTTTCTGAACTGCCTTTCTCTTGTCGGCCATTGGCTTTCTGGGCTGAGCCTCGCCCTGATCTCGCTCGTCATCGTCGGTTGGGCTGGCGGGCATGTGATCACCAGGCATTGCCATCTGCTCTGCTGAGTGCACGGGAAGGGTCTGGGAGGCCAGTACGACAACCTGGAAGTGGTCTCGAGCCCGAGGCGCGCGGCAGCAGCTTTGCTCTTTCCGACCCCACCGAGGGCCCCGCCCACCCCACTCGAGAGCCATTTTTTCTGGAATTTTTCTGGAATCTGGAATTTTTCTGTAATTTTGTTTGTGTAAAAATCAATAGAAATCATTGTTTTTCATTGTTTTTTCAATGTTTTTTGATGATTTCTATACCAACAAAAATTCCAGAAAAATTCCAGATTCCAGAAAAATTCCAGAAAAATCAGCCAGCCAAGGGCCGCCGAGGGCCCCACGAGGGCAGCCGAGGGGCCCCCGAGGGCTTGAATCTCCGGAGGAAATTCCCGATTCCAGAAAACAAGCGGGAAATTCCAGGAAATTTGCCCGCCGAGGGCAGCCAGTGAAATAAAAACTCGGCCTCGAGTAAGGGCGGAGGGCCCTGCAGAAGGAGGGCTCGGATTCACATGTGAAGCGGTATTCCGGATGAATCTTTCGAAAGGGCTGGGGATGGGGGATCGGCCGTAGTGCTTGTTAAGAGAGACCCGTCCTCCAGAACAGCAGGTATACCGAGTTGGTCGCATATGAAATCCCAGCGTGAAGCAATGAACTCAGGGTTCGATTGAAGCGCCAGGATGTCCGCCATGTCTTGCGCGCTAATCTCTCCAGGCGCCAGCTCCATAGGGCCTGGCGCGGGGCTTCTAATATGTGTTTCTGCCGTGCCGTGGATCCCGCGCCAGGCGCCCCCTTGCAGGCGCCGTGGTGCGAGATTACGCACAGGACATGGCAGCTGTCTTCGACGCGATTTCCCCCCACCCCCTGGTGGCCTCCGCAGAGCCAGCGAGAAGGCAGCTGCTCTGGGCGCCGCGCCAGCGGGGGCCGTGCACGGGGGGCAAGGGGGCTGCAGCGCGAGCGGCCCCAGAGCAAATGGATGAGAAGAAGAGGAGAGGAGGAAGGCAGGAGGATTGCAGAAACGATCTAGCAGATGAGGAGGGAGGATATGAAGAAGCAAGAACGCCGTGCCCGCTTCTCCCCGATCAGAACTGCGACGACAACGCCTCGGCTTCCGCTCGAGACTTCCTCGCACTGTATTCGAAATAAGCAATGTTTAAAAGTTGCTTCTTTTGAAACCCCGCTCGAGGCTTCCCCGCAAAGCATTGCATTGTATTGCGAGGCGCACGGCTCAACGCTGAAACATACACTGAATTGCATTCGAGCGCTCAGCCCGACGATCGGCGCAGTCGCGCCGCCCTCTACTCCTGAAAATCCTGAAGGTGCGGGAACGGGCACTTTCGCTTCCTGGGAGTACTCGCTGCGGAGTCCTCCCTCTTCGGAACGCGGCTAGGACGGCTAGGGGACTCAGAGATCAAAATGGGTGCCTGGCTGCTTGAGGCTGCGCCCTGACTCTGGCTCAGCTCTTTGGCCATGGCCTCGTCAGCCTTAAATTGCTCCACTGCCCTCACGGCAGCCTCCCCGCTCGACTCCTCGGCTCCCGAATCATCGCTCGCTTGCGTCATGAAGGCTTTCAGCGGATCTGGTGGCTCTGCTGGCTTCGCCGACGACGATGGTTCGGGCTGGCCCTCGTCTTGCACGGATCCCTCGGGATCCACAGCCTCAGACTCGGAGGAAGAGCTCAGCGTGTCGAAGAATGCACTCGACCCGACGTCGGCCAAATACTGATCATACCTCGAGCTGCTCTCAATATCGGAGGGCGCGTCGGGAGCGGCCGCAATGCAGAACGGCTCATGGACCACCGTCAAACACCCGCCCTTGCGATCGATCTCAGTCACGACAGCGTTGAAGGTGGGCTTGGGGAAATCGACGGGCATTCGCCTGCTGGCATTATTCTTGAACAGGCAGAACACCCAGATGGCGAGCCTCGATGGGGGCTGAACGGGGAATGGGGGCTGCGGGGATAGAGGGGCTGGACGGGAGGGGGGAGATGAGGGGGCGGGGGATGGGGGGGGGACGGAGTGGAAGGACGATGGGGAAGAGGACGGGGGGGGGGGGAGGAGTGACGGGATGGGAAGATGGATGGGGCAGGCGGGAGAGGGAGGGAGGGCATCCCCACCCCCAATTGTATCGTAAACCAGGAACTTCTCGAGTGTATCATCTGACAGGAACACTGGAGCGTTGTCGTGGGCGCCGGGGCCGTGGGTGCACTTGTCAGCTATCAAAGACGTGAACCAACCATTACCCACGAAACGTATTTTCATCAAAGGGACTTGATGGGGTCGAAGGGCGGCTAATGTGCAGACAGCAACATCGCTCGCTCGAAGCTCCAAGTGGTAGATCGCCATCTGCATGAGAGGAAATAAAAACAATGAGCTGGCCGCGGGGTGGGATACCAGAACGTTGATCTTCCTCTTGACGGCAACAACGATCAGGTACACGAGCTGGCGGATCTCCTTGCGTGCCTAGGGCGCGCGGGCGAGGGTATCTTTCTCTCTCTCTCTCTCTCTCTCTCTCTCTCTCTCCCTCTCTCTCCCTCTCGCTCTATCTATCTCTACCGTTGTTCTGTCGCTATGTATCCCCTCCTCCTCCTCCTCCTCCTCCTCCTCCCTCTCCTTCCCTCTCCTCCTCCTCCTTCCCGCTCCTCCTCCTCCTCCTCCTCCTCCTCCTCCTCCTCCTCCTCCCTCTCCTTCCTCCTCACCTTTCCTCCTCTTTCACCTGGAGGTTTTGGTTTGGGCCCTCCCCCCTCTGATGAGCATGACCTTAACTCATCCACCCTCTCCTCCTTGTCCCTCTCCTCCCCCCGCCGTTCTGGCCACAGCAGTTCCCAATCGACATTTCCGAACCTCCCCCTTCTGCTCTCGAGGCCAATGGAAGAAGGCCAGCCTCGACAACGTCGATCGTGCGCTCAAGACCGCAGGAGCGGGGCCGTGAGGAGCAAGGGCAAAAGGAGGCGAGGTAGATAGGGCGGTGCAGAAGGCGAGGAAGGGGGGCGAGGGGGGAAGTGGTGCGTAGGTCGAAGAGGCAAGCGGTGGCGAGGGAACTCACGGGGGGGATGGGGGAGGAACAGCAGGAAGGACGGCGTTGAGTCCTTGCGATAAACGTTCGCTCGACGCCCCCAGCTGCGAGCTTGCGACAACGGCAACAGCGCGGGGCCTGCGCAATCCACCTACAGATGATTGCCGTGCTGCCCTCGTGCTCAAATCATTCTCCCATCTATCACTCGGAGGCCTCCGCCGCGAGCACCGCGGCCTTGCGCTCGCGCGCCATGGTGCGCAGGTTCGGGATGTAGTCGTCGGGCAAGTCCTTGAGCTTCCCCGTGGGCCCCAGGACGGCGGCGCTGATGTGCATGAGTAGCGAGTCCCGAACCCGCTGCGCCACCTGCAACGGGTTCTTGGAAGCAGACTGCCCAATCTCCAGGATCTGCTTCTTGTCGGCGCTCGTTGTCTGGATCACGAGCGTGCTGCTGTTGTTGTGGCCAGCCGCGATGGTCAGCCTCAGCCGCTCTCCAGCTGCGGGGCCAGCAGGCGCTGCTGCAACGGCTGGCGGCTCCGCTGCAGCGGGCTCCGCTGCCTCCAATGCGGCAGCTGGTCGCTTGCGCGCGGCTGGCCTCTTCAGCACGGGCGCCTCCTGTATGTCATCGGCCTCGTTCTCGGCAGCCTTCTTGCGCTTGCTCTTCCGCTGCTCTGGGAGCGGCCTGTAGGGGAAGAAACACCACGCACATTCCAGAATAATTCCAGAATAATTCCAGAATTCTGGAATAATTCCAGAATTATTCAAGAATTCTGGAATAATTCCAGAATTATTCAAGAATTCTGAAATATTTCCAGAATAATTCCAGAATTACTCAAAAATTCTGGAATAATTCCAGAATAATTTCAGAATCATTGAATAATTCTGAAATATTGCCAGAACTTTTCCAGAATAATTCAAGAATTCTGGAATAATTCCGGAATAATTCCAGAATCATCCAAGAATTCTGAAATAATTCCAGAACCATTCCAGAGTAATTCAAGATTCTGGAATAACCCCATGTTAATTTCAGAATCAT
Organism: Prorocentrum cordatum; assembly: GCA_963575745.1. Classification (NCBI taxonomy): domain Eukaryota; class Dinophyceae; order Prorocentrales; family Prorocentraceae; genus Prorocentrum; species Prorocentrum cordatum. The sequence goes on along the minus strand of CAUYUJ010016156.1, from coordinate 215,197 downwards.
TCAAGAATTTTGAAGCAATTCCAGAACAATTCCAAACACCTTCAATAATTCTGGATTAATTCCAAACATAATTACAGAATCATCCAAGAATTCTAAAATAATTCCAGAACAAGTCCAGAATAATTCAAGAATTCTGGAATAATTCCAGAAACATCGTCGTCGTCGTCGGCGCCGTCGTAGTCGTCGTAGTCGTTGCCGTCGCCGTCGTGATCGAATACTTCTCACAGTAATCGTCGTTGTCGTCGTCGTAGTCGTCGTTCTCGTTGCCGTCGTGAGGGGAGGGGGCGAGAATTGATACAATCTCGCCTGACGGGGTCGACGACGCCGCCGTTGAGCCTGCTGTTCAGGATCTCTGTCTCCACGGGGTCGCCGACGAACCAGTGGGCAACGATGAAGCCGCCCTTGCCCTTCTCGAGCCTTTTCGCAGGGATCATCGCGCCGTCGTCCATGATCTTCACGATGGTGTTATCCCTCACGTCGATGCTCACCGCAGTGTCGGTGCCCTCGCGCCAGGCCCCAGGAGAGGTCATCTTCTCGCCGAGCTCCTCGCGCTCCTTCTCTGAGCGTGGAGGCGACTCATCCGAAATCGCAATCATATCAACATCGCGATGCGGGGCAGCTGGGCTGGCGAAACATGGGCTGGCGGCCACGTCCACGATCTCCAGCAAGGCGGGAGCGGCAGGCCCAGGCGGTTGGATGCTGCTGCTCTCATCATCATCTGACGACGCCGACGGCGTAGTGTGCCGCGGAGTGGAGGCCACGTTGTCCAGAAGATGCGGGAACGGATTCTTTCTGGCCGTGGATCCGCTGTCGGATTTGTGGCCCACGGTCGCCTTGGGGGTGGTCACCTCAGCAATGGCGCCATCCTCGAGGAGCTTGTACACCGCCATCAGGCCTGTTGGGTGCGCCTTCGCCTGGTCGCTGCTCCTCCCATGCTTCGCCACGATCTTCAACCACGCCTCGAACTTCAGTCTTGCGTGGGATAGAATCGTCCGGAACGAGTACGCGATCTTCTTCTCGAAGTCAAGTTCGGTCTTCGACATTTTGATGGCCAGCTTCCGCACCCTGATCGCATCGGTGGGGTTGCGCATCAGATGCATCTTCACTGCGCTCTGGACGTCCTGTTGGCTGAAGTAGCCGCCCCGCTTGTCGATGTCCATGCACATGAGCACGGAACCCGAGCACCTCTCGAGGTAGTCGGACACGATGCCCTTCTTGAAATCGTCGGACGGGTAGACGCCCCACTCGAACATCACGTCAATCATGCTCTTGAGAGCAGCGCACAGGCGCTCCGCCCCGTCGACCTCGTCGTCGGGCTTCCAATACGGCACCCGCTTTTTCCTGCTCTCGCCCATCGCAATCCAACTCCGAGCAGCGAATCGACGGCGCCCAAAAACATCTCGAGCCTAAATGGCTACGGATGGAGGAGGATGCGGGGGAGGAGGAGGAGGAGGAGGAGGAAGGAGGAGGAGGAGGAGGAGGAGGAGGAGGACGAGGATGAGGAGGAGCAGGAGGAGAGGGGGGAGAGGAGGAGGAGGAGGAGGAGGAAGAGGAGGAGGGATTCTGCAATTTCTCTGGAATCTTGAATTTGTTCTGGAATATTTCTGGAATTTAGCCCTCCCATCCTTGCCCTCTCCAGTGCGTGGATGAGGAGGGCGAGGAAGGCGAAGGAGGGTGACAGGAGGAGAAATGAGTAAGGATACGACGAGAGGAACGATATGGAGGAGGAGGAGGAGGAGGAGGAGGAGGAGGAGGAGGTAAGGGAGGATGACGGGAGGGAAGAACGGCCAGCGGTGGCGGCCCCAGCCACCCCCGACGCGCCTTGCGGGCGTCGGCCTTGTCGCACTGCTGGTCGTTCTCCTTGGACCTGGGATGGCGGGGCGGCCCCGCTCCCAGGGGGGACGAACGACGACGACGACGACGACAACTGCGACGATGACAACGCCTCGGCTCACGCTCGAGACTTCCTCGCACTGTATTCTAAAGAAGCAATGTTTGAACATTGCTTCTTTTGAAAGAGAGGATGTGGAAAGGATGTGGGGAAAGATGGAGGAGGAGGACTGCGAGGTGGAGCTCCCCCCTAGGATGAGCCCCCCCTCTTCCCTCCCCCTCCTTCCCAGGAAGGAGGAGGAGGGAAGAGGAGGAGGAGGAGGAGGAGGAGGAGGAGGAGACGGAGGAGGAGGAGGAGGAGGAGGAGGAGGAGGAGGAGGAGGGGGATGAGGATGAGGACGACGACGACAACGACGATGAGGGGGGGGGACGAGGAAGAGGAGGAGGAGGAGGCAGATGAGGAAGATGAGGAAGGCCCCTAGCTAGCTTTCCCCGCGGCGACCTGCGCCAGCCGCGCCAACGCGCGTTCGGCTCCATCCACTCGTCGTGGGGGAGCTTCAGGAAGAGGAGCCCGCCCTCCCTGATGGACAGCACGAGCCTTCGGGAATGGGGGGTGCGGGGAGCAGCGGGCTGCTCTGAAGAGGGGTCGTCGTCGTCGTCGTCTTCGTCGTCATCGTCGTCGACGGCGCCTCAACATCGCGTCGAAGTCGCCGTCGGCCCACTCGATGCCCGCCGAGTTGAAGCCGTTGCTCTTCGCGACCCGCTGGACGAAAAACTTGCTGTGCCCGATCTCGACCTGGCTTGCCCTCCCTTCTCTCTCTCTCTCTTCTCATTCCTCCTCCTCCTCCTCATCCCCCATCCTCCTCGTCCCCCCTCCTCCTCAACCTCCTCCTCCTCCACCTCCTCCTCCTCCTCCTCCTCCTCCTCCTCCCCCCCTCCCCCTCCTCCTCCTCCTCCTCTTCCTCCTCCTCCTCCTCCTCCTCCTCCTCATCATCATCATCATCATCATCATCATCATCATCATCCTATCCTATCCTATCCTCCACAGTCCCCTCCTCATCCTCCTCGTCCTCCCCGTTCCACTTTTCGTTATCCTCCACATCCTCTCCCCCCTCGCCATCGACCTCGCCGCCGTACTCGTCGTCGGTAGTCGGTCGTAGTGTCGCGGTCGTGGTCGGGGTCGTGGTCGTGGTCGTGGTCGTCGTCGTCCTTGTCGTCGCTCTCGTCGACGTTTCGGCGGTGTTTGTCCCGAGCGAGGGGCCGCGTCGAGCGTCCGATCCGCCTCGCGCAGGGCTGCATCCCTGGCCGCCGTGCCCCCCACGGCCAGGGAATCAAGCGCCATGCTTGAACAGCGCAGCTGCGACCGAGCCGCGACCGCGCAGGGGTGTTGGGGGGGCGCTAGCAGCGGTAGGTGCGTGTCGGGACCTTCTCGCTCCTGCAATAATTATATACTCGCACATATACATATATATATATATAATTATATGAGTAAGTATATAGTAATATAAACGGTATGATAAGTTTTATTTCTTAGAAATTAACATTAATATTATAATATAATATTTTTCATATAATATTTTAGGAGACCAGAAATATTTTTAAGGCATGGAACACTAAAAAAATAATAATATTACAAAATAAAATAGGAAAACAAAAAATAAGAAGATTTGAGTGTCTGGGGTGAGATGATCCTATATGTCGGTGATGGTGGTAATAGTTCGGCCACCTTGGACGCCAGAAGATCACCACCATCACCGGGATCGGGATCTTTCTTGTTCGATGGATGCACAGCGCCGATATTGGTGTTGGTGTCAACCTCTAGGCTTCCGACAACTCTCTGGGGTATTTTTGAGGTATCTGTTTTTATTGTTCGTCGGAAATCCACCTTTAGGGGGACACGCCCGACATAAGTGCAGCCCTGGGGCCTGGTCCCTGCAGGCGGCCCGGATGTGCAGGTCGACCCCCAGCCGTCTCCCAGGCCGCTCCCCGACGCCCGAGACAGCTACAGGGAGGGCCCTACAAGCCCCAGGAGGGCCCCAAGAAGCAAACATCGCCCCATATCTATCTATCTATCTATCTATCTATCTATCTAAATATCTATCTATCTATCTATCTATCTATCTATCTATCTATCTATCTATCTATCTATCTATCTATCTATCTATCTATATATACATACATATTTGTATAAAAAAAACCTAGTTCGTGTTGGCATGTTTGATTTCTTCGTTTTAACAAAGTCCGACACGGCCCTAAAAGCCTTCGGGGTTGCCCCAAGACAGCCCCATAACGTTAGTTTGTGATTAACACATGAGCCCCCCCTCGGGGCTGATGAATAGACCCCGCGCGGTGCGAAACATTTTTTTCACGCGCGCCAGGGAGTCGTCGCGGGCACCGCCGAGGGGATCGTGCACCCCCCTGCATGACAGCCTCAAAACGGGCGCCTCTCGTGTAGGAGTTGTTAAAGGGGTAGTCTACATCTGAAGTTAATTGTTTTCCCCTCTCATGCGTCGTCGTCATCGTCGTCGTCATCGTCGTCGTCGCCGTCGTCGTCTACAGCAGGCCTGCGCAGCACCCCCCCCCATGCGGAATCCGTAGTGCGTCGTTGTCGTCGTCGTCGTCGTCGTCGTCGTCGCCGTCGTGTCGACTCGTCGTCGTTGCCGTCGACTACAGCGGGCCCGCGCAGCACCCCCCCCCGCAGGGCATCATCCGCAGTGCGTCGTCGTCGTCGTCGCCGTCGCCGTCAGTCGTCCTCGTCCTCGTCCTCCTCGTCATCGCGTCCGTGGTCCTCGTCCTCGTGTTCCTCCTCACCTTCCTCGTCGTCGTCGTCGTCCACACTTGGCCTGCTCGTCGTCGTCTTCGACGACTACAGACAGACCGCCACAGACTGGGGGAGGAGGACTGCCCGCCTTGCTCGGGTCGGACGAAGGGCTGGGGCAGGAAAAAGGGAGTTGCGAAACCTGCTGCGCGCAGCTGGTTTCGATCGCCCCGCCGAGGGGCCAGTCCTCGATGCATGGCCGTTTTCGGCGTCAGGATGCGCTCGGAAAATCAGACATGTGAACTAGTTTGCAAATCCCCGCTTGGCCACGCTCCCCTTTCTTCAGGCCCGCCTTGCTCGCGGGCCCGCGAGGCAGTTGGCGCCCCCCTGGCTGTGGCCAGGGCACAGGAGGCGCGTTGGTTCGACAACCATGAGCACGGAAAGTGCGGGGGCAAGCGCCGACTGCAGTTCTTCTTCATTTCGAACAGGCGTCGCCCTGGCTCACGGTCCCTGCTTCTGCCGCCTTTACCTCCCGGCCCTCCCCCTTCCCCCAGTCTGTGCTGTTCTTGTCGCCTTTTCGCTGGCGGCCCGGCGTCGGCGCTAATCACCGCCGCCGCCGCCGCCGTTGTGTTTCAATGTGGCGGGCGCCACCTCCGCGATTCGCCCGATCAGAGGCGCCTGCCTTTTTTCAAACGCGCGCCCCCCACGGATCTGTTAAGCACGCGCTGACATTCGGCTTCTAAAACCCAAGCCAGCCCAGGACAGCCCCAGGACGGCCGAAGAGTCGCCTTCGACGCCCCCCAAATAGGCCCGAAGAGAGGTACAACACGGCCCCCAGACGGTCCCAAGACGGCCCTAGAGGTGTCCAATACACTCTCCGAGAGAGGCCATTGACGGCCCTGGGACGGCCCGAGAGGAGCCCACGCGGCCCAATTGGATCCCAGAAAGGTCCCAGAAGGCCCCGACGGGAGGCCCAAGAGGCCCTAAGAGAGGGGGCTCGGCGCCTTTGACACGCCCCAAGGAGCTTCTCGCATTGGACAGGATCCAGCAAAGCAGCCCCTCCAACCTACCCGGGTTTATCCGACGCCCCCTTGGAGCCTTCTGCGCTCCCCCGTGAGCGCCCTGCGAACCCCCCCGGCGATCCCGGAACCTTTCTGCGAGCCTCTCGGCCGCCCACTCGTGAGCCCCAGAGCCCCCGAGGGCTTCCAATATCACAAGTCTGACAAGACGGCACGTCCCATTCAACAGCGGTTCAATGTAGTGCTTATCTCACAATGTCATGCGACCTCTTGGGCTTCCCCGGGAGCGACCTGCGAGCTTCCCTGGCCATCCCGGAACCTTTCTGCAAGCCTCTCGGTCGCCCAGTCAGGAGGCCCCGAGGCGCTCACCACCAGAGGGCTTCAAATTTGAGAGGAATCTGGTACCTCCGTCCCAACATCAGTAGCACAATGTAGCTACAAACAGCAACGGCACGCAGCACTGGTAAAGAGGTAGGCATTTGGACAGCACGCAGCAACGGCAGCAAGCAGCAGCATTTATCAGCAGGCGCGGAATGCGACGTTCGAGCCACACGCCATCATGTCAGCATTTTGGCAGCATGTTCACCAATGCCAGCCCCTTCAGATTTTGTGGATTTGGTCCACGGGTCAGCCGTGGTCTCTCCTACATGGTCGCGAGAAGCGCGCACCAGAAGCTTTTCGGATTCAAGCAAGGCGTTCCGAAAGTGGCTCTGCCTTCGAGGATGGACAGACATGCCACTTCTTCCTCGGCGGAAGGCTGCGGCAGGGCGGCGGAAGGCCGGCGGAAGCAAAGCGAGGTCGCTTCCGCCAGCGGAAGCCGGCGGAAGTTGGGCGGAAGGTGGCGGAAGTAAGGATCAGGAGGGGAAAAAACACACAGACACAATTAATCGTCGATTCCCCAGGAAATATGGGAAAATATGGGAAGTGGGGGGGAAGACAAAAACCCAGAAAATATGGGAAAATATGGGGAATCCTGTTATTTGTATGTATTTATCTGTGTGTCCCAGGGCCCCTTCAGGAGGTAAGGAGATGAAAACGTTTTTGGGCTCAGGGTTTTTGAAATCGCCGAAGTATCCGGCGGGCCCCTGGAGAACCCTCCGGCGAGCCCCTGCAGGCCCTGGCGCGCCCTCGGGGCTGCTCCGGCACTCCCCCGAGCGCCTCCAGGCAGCTCCGAGGCGGCCCCCAGGCGGCCCAGAGCGTTCCCTCGACGGAGATTTCAGGACGCTCAGAGGTGCTCCACGACGGCCAGCTCACAAGCCGGGAGGCTCCTAAGGCAGCCCGGGATCGACCAGACGCCAGAGTGGCCTTTCGCCGGAGTGACCTTCGGTGCGGGCTCATCGGGGTCCCCCGATCGCTGAGCACGGTGCGATAGCGGATTCTTGCGCGCTTGCATCTGGCCATGTTGCGCCTCCCTCAAAAGCCGCGCACCAAGGGTCACGCTTATCCAGGGTCACTCCTGCGTGTAGCCGACAGGAGGACCCCGATGACTGCCCGAGGCGTCCGAAATCAGAGCTTTCATATGGGTTTCTGAAGGATTGCCAGGTTCTTGCCACCTCGGGCTAAGAACGGTCCAAGACGGCTCCAGGATCGTCCGAGATCGCTCCAAAACGGCCCAAGACGTGCCGACGAGAGCCCCACAACGGCCCCAGAAGGCCCCAAGACGACCCAAGAGAGCCCCAAAATGGCCCCGTAGGGTTTTATGAGGCTCCCCGGAGGGCCCCAACAGCTTTCCAAGAGGATCCCGAGAGAGCTCCTTGCTTGCCCAGGACGCACGACATGTGCCCACGACGGCCCACGCGGCCCCCAAGACAGCCCACAGTTCGCCCAAATCGCCCACCAGAGCTCACTCACGCCCCACACTAGCGCTGACCGCCTCCAAGAGCGCCACGCCGACCTTGCGGCGCAGGCCTTCGACTTCGACGACGCCGACGACGATGACGACGACGCCGACGACGGCGACGACGACGACGACGGCGGCGATGACGACGACGGCGACGACGACGGCGACGACGACGACGACGACGACGACGGTGACGACGACGATGGCGGCGGCTGCGGCGGCGGCGGCGGTGGCGACGGCCGCCGCGATG